>LPNX010120020.1:278935-317111 GCA_001517045.1 Pseudotsuga menziesii
ATGCAAAATCCTATAGCTTGGGGGTCTTTACTAGTGAAGCACGATTCGTCTAATACTCGCGAGTCTACACGAGTCTTTTCCCAAGACGAGTAGTCGAGCAAGACTCGGCTCAGACTCAGTAAACTCACTCAGACTTGGATGCCTCATCATACTCAACTAGACTCGGCCCATACTCGCTCGGACTCACTGTGAAACACCCAGGCGCATAAAAAGACCCCCACGAAAGATGGATTGACAAAACCTCCCCCTACACAACTTTCCAATAAAAATCAGTGTACAAAAGGTGGTCGCATCTAGTCATTTCTAGAAAACGCTAACCCTAGCTATTGACAACAGTTAAAGGGTTCTCATTTTTTATCCTTGTCATTTACTTGCCCATAGGTCACCATTGAATTCAGCATCCTCACATCTTTGAAACAAGTGCATTTTTTAGGTAGTGATGATCGAAGATGAAACTTTCATTGAATTAAGGGAAAACATCACAAAGCAACTACACATGTTGCATGGATACTCGTACCAGGGGGTCGAGTACACGAACCAGTACCAGGTACTTCGGTACTTCAATGGTACGTCCCCAGCCGTACCCAAATCCAATCTCACGTACCGGGTACTTCATGTATGAAAATAGGATACTCACATGGATTTTGGTACATCGTACCACGTGTTTAGGTATGCGGTCGGTACAGCCGTTGGACAATTTATCTTAGCTCGTTGTTCGGGATGAGTCAATTTGTAAAGTTTGAAGTTCAAAATTTTAAAAATTAAATAATAAAACACTAAAACACATGTTATGTGGGCCCTTCCCCCTTACCTAAACCAGCACAACACTGCATTTCTCACTGCTAGTGCAGTGTGCTCACTACTCCAGCGACGACGTGACAGAGGACCTTACTGATGCTAATGACATTGATCATAAGGCTACTGATGACATGGCTTGAGGAAGCCAAATCAACTATCTTGATCGTGTTCAATGTTTACTGTTTTGAACTTTCTTTTTCATGTCTAAAAATGCCTTTAGGCAAATTTTGGATGTAGTATGGCAATGAAGTTTGAACTCATGGTGTCATAGACATATAATATTTTATATTGTTAATATATTAATATAACTTCAGTCTTCCAATTGATATCTATTATGAGTCTATGTCATATGATTTATCAAATTTATTATTTTATGTTTCAAATTTTCAATGTTCATATGAATCATTGAATTTAGAAATATCAAATATGCATGTATGATCATGTGTGAAATGTTTTATTTTTATAAATTTTAACACACACACACGCACATACATACATACATACATACATATATATGTCTACAGTACCCCCGACGTACCCAAGTACCCTATTTCAAAAAGTGTCGTCCCCGTCCCCGTCCCCGTACTAGTACCCGTCCCTGTACCCACGTTTCCTGGCAACTTAGGCAATTGAAAAAGCTCTGTCTAAAACTATAGTTGTAGCTCAACTTCCAGCAATAAAAACCATCATTGCTTTCCTTAGGTAGTTCCTCTGAGGAGATCATGGTGATTGTATCACGCCTTAGTCTAAATCCTCTCTTTGTGAAGAAACTGGGAAGTTCTATGGAGAAGCCTCACAAAAATGTTCACAAGCCATCCATTTGATAGCTACACAAAGAAAACTAACTAATGTCACTTTAAAGTTATAACTAGTTATAACTAATTGATAAAACTAATAAATGTCACTTTAAAGTTATAAAGAGACTTTCCAATTAAGTGGGAGTTGAGAGAAATTATTTAATGGAAAGAAAAGTCATTTTTCTCATCCATTGATGAGAAATCACCAGATTAAATGTGGGCCCTTGATCCAGTGGCTCTTCAACCACCCTAGAAGAGGAAATGAAAAGACAAGGAAAAAGTAATAAAAAGGCACCTCATTCCTTATTTGTAAACACACCCCCAAGAGATTTAGAGCAAGGTCGAGTTGCTTGAGAGGACCAAGAGAGTTGGAGAGGAGGTCGACTTTGAGAGAGAGAGAGAGACTGAGATAGCTAGCATGAATTCCAAGATGTTGAGACTGACACGCATTCCTAGAACCATACAACATTTCAATGACACAAAAATCGAGGAGTAACATTTCACCGACCTATCTCCTCGCTAAATTCCTTGCTAACACACCATCAACACATCATCCTTCGTAAAGAACTCTTCCTCATTCGTAGATTGGGTCATAAATCAAGAGGTAAGAGATGAAGACATTTTGGTTAGCTTCGATATTGTTTCGTTATACACTAAGACTCTGATGGATGAAGCCATTGATATCATTAGAAACCTCATTGACAACCAAACTGCTGACTTGGTTAGAATTTGTCTTAAGTCAACATATTTTTCATACAAAAGAGGTATCTATGAACAAATTCATGGGGTTGCAATGGGCTCCCCATTGTCCCCAGTCGTAGCCAATATTTATATGGAAGATTTTGAAACTGAAGCGATAAATTCCTTTCCCCTCACCCCGGAAGAATGGAAGAGATACGTTGACGACATATTTGCGAAATGGCGACACAGGAGGGTTAGGCTTGAAGATTTCCTGGCACATCTGAATAGTCTCTTGGAGTATATCAAATTTGCAGTGGAAATGGAAGAGGATGGGAAGCTTGCTTTTCTTGATGTGTTGCTCACAAAGAAGGTAGATGGGAGACTTGGGTATCAAGTGTATAGAAAGAAAGACCCACACGGATAGATACCTCCATGCAGATTCTCACCACCACCCAACTTAGAAAGTTCATGTGATCCAGACTCTTGCTTGCAGAGCTAAAAGAATCTCAGATACAGGCCACCTAGAGCAAGAATTTGAGCACCTTGAAAAGGTCTTCATGAAGAACAGATACCAGAAAGGACTGATTAAGAACACAGTCATTAAATCTCGGGCTACTCCCATATATTAAGGGAACAAATGACCGGATCGCCAAAATCTTAAAAAGGAAAAACATTGATGTCGCGTTCACTCCTCCAAACACTGTCCAGGGGTTCGTGGACACAACAAAAAACAAGATTGATCCGAGACAAATGAAGGGGGTGTACGAAATACCTTGTCCTTGTGGAATGGTCTACATTGGTGAAACCGGACACTCATTACAAGTTCGACTAAAGGAACATAGTGCAGACATAATTCATGTTCGAAGAGATAAATCTACTTTAGCAAAACACTCGCACACCACTACTCATCAAATCTGCATGGAAAAAGCTTCGTTAATTGCCAGAGAAGAACAATATAATAGAAGGAGAATGAGGGAGGCTTTGGAAATTGAGAAGAGAAACAACACACTAAACAGAGATGAAGGACTAAAGCTCAGTGACACGTGGAAGGCAGTTATTAACCTAATTAAAAAGCATTGAAATGGAGAAGTCGGCTTATTATAGCTGACATCATGAGGGAATTCAAGTATTTATATGATCTTGGATGGTTATTCTCCCTTATCCCAATCACACGATTGAGTGATCGCCCTGATGATGGACTCAATTCTATGGAGTCCGAAACATTGGCTGTAAAAAATCGCACGCAAGTTTCCATCTTTTTAAAAATTTTAAAGTAAGATTGAAGTTCAAGCAGGGAACTTGCTGCATATTTTCCCATTCAAGGGCACAATTTTTGAGGGAATGTTCTAGTGCATTAATTGTTGTTTGTACAACATAGTCCGTACAAAGAGATTCTAGGCACAAGTTTCCAAGTTTACAGGGGCACAAAGTTTGAGACATACCCTACTGACATTGCAGGCACAAATTTCGAGGATTACCATAATTATTTGCAGGAACACAGTTCGAGGAAGAGGCTGTCCTTTTTGTGCATTCTGTACTTTGTCTTTTTAGCACATGAGTTCACCAAAAACGAGGTAGTCCTGGCACTGTCAAAGGGGTTGAAAATTTGTACTTCTGGTTGAGATAAGTTATTCCTATAATTTTGTTTTGTTGTTGTACAATACATTGAAGAAGAAATAAATCCTCTCTCTCATAGGTTTCCCCTTCAGGGTTTTTCTTGTTCCATTTGGCTAAAAATCAAAGTCTAAAATTTCCCCTGTGTGGTGTTGTTTTAATTCTGCTCTCAGTATTTTGGTAGTGTTCTCATGTGCTTCTAGTTCATATATGTTTACGAGTTAAGTTTCATTTGCAGTTGCTAAATGATGAATGAGATTGTGTATTAATCAGTGATAATTTGAGTTTGACTTGAAGCCTGTTTGAGAAGTGAAATTCTACAGTCTTTGTCGAGTATGAGTCATGCAAAATTGGTCTTGACTAATGCCAATCTCATACCCTCGTACATGATAGAATCCAATGGAAACGATGCAATCTCGCCAACCTTGAAATCCCAAAAATTGTTAAAGTCTATTGAATTTTGAATGGAATATGAAATTTTACTTTCTCCATATGAAGTCTAATGAGGTTGGAACCACTCTCAAACATCCCAAAACAATTAAGGGTAATGTTAAAAATTTAAGTAAAAAGAGAGAAAAAGTAAGATGACCTTTTCTATCCTTTTACTTTAAGAATTTAATATTACCATTAATTACAAGGTGACAGACTCCTCAAAGCTCAATCCCATATCTGTGTTTTGATTAAAGGGTCATCAAGATAAAAAAGGCGATATTTTTCTACGAGTCCCACATCCTATTGGCACTTAGGTGGCCTTAGAAACTTCCAAAAACATGCCGAGAACGTCATTGAAAATGGTAGAAACATCTTGAAAACGTCATTGGCCATACTAAAGACGTTTCAAAATATGGAAACGTTGTACAATACAGCCAAGGGCATTGCCTGTTATGAAGATAGTAACTAATAATAAAATAACAAAATAATTAATAGTTAGGATCAATGTAGTCAGACTCGGATTCGGCAAATACTCAGCTGGCTTAGGACTCGGCAGACTCAGCGACTCGGATAAGACTCGACAAATATGAAAAATATTTAAAATATAGTAATTTCTATGCACAAAAAACATACATAATGACATTTCAAATCCATATAAGTTATAAAAACAATTTTATGCAGAAATTCATTAGACTATCTCATAAAAATTTATAACACAACATTTGACACTCCATATTTGTATGCAAAATAGTGAAATGAAAGATGATTCCTTGAACACATTCCAAAATAGTACCAAGTTCAAATACATAACTCAACATAACTAGCTAAAATTAAAAAAGATAGTGTCTCCAAGTCTAAACTCAAGTCTCATGTATGACTACGAATAGTAGAAAGCCTAGTATAGGCCCCACTAGATCTAGTGCCAACATCACTAGACTAAAACATCAACTGTGATGCAAGTGTGTTTGGTGTTTCCGTTTCGGAAAATGGTACACCAAAGGGACCCTCGATCTCTTCATCAAGGCAACTCAAATCAGCACGAGCTTCATCCTCCACTACCCAATTAAGGACTAGATAAATACGATCCAATAACATTGGATCCAAATCCTTTGCCCGCAACTGTTTTGTGAGCATCCGAAGGTTGTAGTATATGTAGACCAACTTCTGCAACCTCTCATGCTCCAACCTGTTGCGCTTTTTGGTGTGCATGTGCTCGAATACTGACCAATTGCACTCACAACCTGAAGCACTGCAAGGCTGACAAAGGATTCTGATGGTGAATTCCTGTAGTTGTGGTGCCTTAGTGCCACAATCTAACCACCAATGGGCTGTTATAAAAAACAAACAAACAAAGATTACAAATTTTGCATGTCAAACTTGAAAACAAAAACTAGCAAAATAAAATTTAACAATTTACAAATTGAATCTTACATGGCACTTTCTTCTCCCTGAGACGTGTTGAGCTAAATCCAAACCGTGTACATATCTCGCTGCATATTGATTTGGTCTTGAATCTCTTGACTTGGGTACATCTTCTCAATGCATAGCATCATACCTCTCATCACCTCAAGATCTTTTTGAATTTTAGACCCATCGTTATAGAATATGCTCGGATTGAGATATGCCCCTGCTGCATGTAATGGTGAATGTAGTTGCATGTCCCACCTAGAATCAATAATATCCCATAAAGGGAGATATTTAGATTCATCCCCCTTATAGAAGGCCTTAATGGCCTCTTTGGCCCTCTCCATCCCCTCATAAACATATCCCATTGGTGGTTTGTCACCATCTATGATCCTCAACACTTTCACAACTGGCTCCGTCAAGCTAACAATCTCAGTGACTTCCTCCCATAAACTATCTCTACAAACAGACAAACTCATAGCCATTGCATCTCGTTTTGTGTTATCTTTATAATCTATCCATTCCCTCCTACTAACCATTCGTCTCAATGCTGGGTACTCATTAAGAACGCTTTGGAGGGAGAGAAAGTTTGTTGCAAACCGTGTGACAACTGGGCGACTGAGCTCACCTTCTGTGTACTCTCTCATAAGGCTCAACACCCAAGCATGGTTATAAATGTATTTGGTTATTTGTTTGCACTCATGAACAACATCTTGCACCCATGCCAACTTCTCAATGTCGTCCAACATCAAATCTATACCATGGGCAGCACAAGGGGTCCAAAAAATACTAAGGTATTTTGCACAAAGCAATTTACCTGCTGCCACATAATTTGCAGCGTTGTCCGTGATTTACTTGGACAACATGTTTGACCCCCACCTCTTCCACAACCTCTACTAACAATGTAAATATCATATTTGCATCTTTCACATGTGAAGATGCATCAACGGATTTCAAGAACATGGTTCCTTTAGGGCAAGCCACAAGAAAATTTATGATTGTTCTATTTCTCTTATCTGTCCACCCATCAGACAAGATTGTGCAACCTAAAACTCCCATGAGCTTTCAATGTTCTCCAACTATTCCTTGATACAGTGCAACTCCTCATCTAGATCTTTCCCCCTAAGTGCACCAATAGAGGGGTCTATGTATCTAGGGCCAACACCTACAATAGCATCTATCATGGGCTGATAAAAAGGAGACCTTGCAAGGTTGAATAAGAGATTGTCATGGTACCAAAACCTCCTCACTACCATATCTATCTCCTTCCTTTTCCTTTCATTAAAGTTGTCCAAGGTTGGTTGAGATCCTAGGGAGGTACGAGGGAGGAAGAAAGGAGAGGTGATAGTTGGACTTGGTGCAACAGTTGATGAGCAACTACCTGGAGGTCCCATTGGAGATTTACTGATCCCTGCAGTTTCAAACCTCAAGCCTAGATCTTTTGGCATTTTGTTGTTTGATACTTTCCAAAGCAGCATGCATTTCCGCTGTGACTTCTTCAGGGAAGCCATCACAAACTACAACGTCTTTGGACACAACTCGAGCTAGGTGGTGTTTTAGCCTATTTATGCCCCCATACATAGTTGTTGGACAGTAATTGCACTTTACTTGATTGTCTTGCCCTGTGACCACACAATGTTCCCATGCTTTATCAAGAATCCTTCTAGGTATTTCCTTGGGCGCCATGGATCTGGTAGTGGAAAAAGAATAAATTAAAATGAAATGATATTATTTATAACAAAAAATTCATAACAAAATTAAATTTAAAACAAAATTAAATGAATTC
Source organism: Pseudotsuga menziesii (assembly GCA_001517045.1). Taxonomy (NCBI): domain Eukaryota; kingdom Viridiplantae; phylum Streptophyta; class Pinopsida; order Pinales; family Pinaceae; genus Pseudotsuga; species Pseudotsuga menziesii. The sequence goes on from LPNX010120020.1 coordinate 286,448, forward strand.
AAAACAAAATTAAATGAATACAAAAAAAAAAAAAATTTAAAACAAAATTAAATGAATTCAAAAAAAAATTTAATATAAAACAAAATTAAATTAATTTGGCAGATTATGTCGGCTACCATCACAGCCCACGGGCCTGTAGAATGCCACAAGGGGCAGCCTACAAGCCTGTGGGTTGTGATGGCAGCATCCATATGCTACCATCGAAACCCAAGAATTATGTGAAGAAATTATGCAAAAGATATATTGAAGGAAAGGAAATTACAAATAATGATGTCAAGAAGTTGAAGTTACTGCCCCTTAATCAAACACTTATTAACAAGGTTAGGAGCTTCAGTGGAAGACAAGCAAACAAACTAAAGAAGAGTGCATCAAAGGGAGAACATATAATGATGTCAAGGGAGAACATATATGTGAAAAAATTATGCAAAAGATATATTGAAGGAAAGGAAATTACAAATAATGATGTCAAGAAGTTGAAGTTGCAGCCCCTTAACCAAACACTTACTAACAAGGTTAAGAGCTTCGGTGGAAGACAAGCAAACAAACTAAAGAAGAGTGCATCAAAGGGAGAACATATAAGGATAGCTAGGTTATTTACACATAAGGGAGAACACTTATTTACACATGTTATTTAACAAGGTTAAAATCACAAAATGTTATAAGTAAGGTTGTAACTTGTAAGTCACAAAATGTTAGCAATGGGCATAAATAAGGTTGTAATATGAAGGTGTGAGCCTGTGAGGTATTTAACAAGGTTGAAAAAAGCCTTTAAATATAGATGAAATCAAATAAAAAGTGCTTCCATCCCCGACATTTAAAAAATAACTTACAAAACACATAAAATTAAACCAAAAACAAAAAAAAACAACATGTTGAACTTGACGTGAACTCGCTGAAGTTGAAAACGAACCGAACCCTGATGTGAACCCTGCTAAAGTTGAACACAAACAGAACGCTATTGAAGTTGAACACTGATGTGTTGAACACAAATTGAACCAGTGAACCCTGCTGATGCGCTGAACAAACACACGATTTCTATCCTCAATATCGAGCTCAGACTTCGGACTCAAACCCATCGACAGTAGATACTAAAGACGAGCTCGTGGGCAAATGGAAAGACATCAAGGGCAGTGGTAAGAGCTTGCGGGAAAATGGAAAGAGCTCGCGGGGCAGTGGAAAGAGCTCGAGGGTAGTAGAAAGAGCTCGCGAGCAAAAGCAATGACGTCGAGGGCAGTGGAAAGAGCTTGTGGGCACTCCCTCCAAAACTTTAATCACAAGCCCACTAATCCGCTGAGTCAACGGACGCAAGTTTTTTGTAGTGGCCACATACTCGCAAGTCTAGCCGAGTGTGAAGGATGAGTATGATGTGAGTAATCGGTTCCCATGCCACTTGGCTGGACTCGTCATACTCGGCGAGTATGAGCCGAGTGAGACTACACTGGTTAGGATGACTAAGAGACACCTCATTTGGGTGAATAGTCACCATGAGGACCTATTTATACGGGTCCCTTATCACTGTAAAGATCAATCTATTATCTATTCAATATTCAAATTATATTCTTATTCATGGCTTATTTAATATTCCAAGTATTTTGGTAATATTGTGTGTGAGCGAACATTTGTTCGGCTCATTTGGTATCAGAGCGATCCGGCGTTTGACCATTATTTACACTTTGTGTAAATTTCGCATTTTAACCATTATCTTAGGGTTTCCCTAAAATTTTGGTCTTTGACCAAGAAGGAAAATAGAAGAGGTAAAACAATAAAAAGAAGGAGAAAAAAACACAAGGCTTATAAAAACCACACATGATTTTATAAACAAGTCATAAAATCAAAAGTAAGGAGAAGAAGAAGAAAAGGGAGAAAAAAAACAAAAAACAAAAAACAACCCATTGTATTATGAAACCACACTTGTTTTTTTATAAAAAAACCATTACATTAACAAAAACGGGTTTTATGATAAGGGAAAAGCATTATATTATAGAGTGAAGGATCAATCGTATTTTAAGAAAATATATTAAAGGGAGAGTCCTAAAGCTTAATATTTCTTCTTTATCAAAGTTAATCCCTAAGATTTGAACTTGGGTGGGAAGGGTAACATTCCTTCTTCCCAACCACCCAATCTACACACATTCCACAGAAGTTTTAAGAAGAAAAGAAGTCAAAGGAAGACAAATTATCGTCGTAAAAGTTTAAAATTAAAAGAGAATCTTCGAAGAAATCAAATCCAATTGAAGGCTTGTCAAAGAATTCAAAGTCATATATACGATTATCTATCATCGAAGAAGACAGAGACCATGGACGTTGGTTTACAACTACAAATAGAAAAATTAGAAACAAAGTTGGCGTCATCGAAGAGACAGTGAAGATTTACACGACATGAATACAAAATCGAAAGTAATGATTAAACTACATGAGATACAAGAAAGGTTCAAGGAACAAAAAAATTCTGACTAGAAAAATCATATAGAAAAATTGTTTACGCAAATCGAGGAATTAAAAGACCAAAGTGATTTCAATTAGAGATTAAAAAACCAAGATATAAAGAAAGAAATAAAAGATTACAAAGCAAAAATAATACGCTTGAACAAAATCATTAACGACAAGGATGTAGAACTCATGCAGATCCAAAAGGAATTAGAAGATCAAGAATCAGAAATCGACCAGTGTCGACAACAGATAAAAGTTCTTCAACAACAAAATTAAGACTCTAAAAACACACATAAGTTAGAGATCGCAAAAAGTAATAAAACATTATCCAACAATTTCGAAGATATTTTCAGTTTAAACTTTAAAGAACCATAATAAGATGTTAATCAGGAAAATTAAGAAGTTGAAAAATAGTCGGAAGGCAGAACACTCTACAGAAGACATTGAAGGAAAACTTCTAGACAAGTAGGAAGAAAATAGATGCATCATAAATCATAATGAAGATCTTAAGGAACAACTTAAGAAGTTCAAACATGACAGAAAGTTGGAAAAGATACATAACGAAACATTAAAACCTCAAGAGATGAAAATACAACTTCCAAAATAGACCAATGCTCAAAAGACGATGGTTGTAAAAGAAAATGACATTGTGAAAATCCTCTATTGATACCCCAATCATAAAAACCGATATCCTAAAAAGGGGAAAATGTCGAAAGATAATGGTACTAATGTAAACAAAGCTCCTATCGACAGATCAGAAGGGAATCCCAACAGTCAGCAGCAAATCAATTTGGGATGGATTGATCTATCAACGTATCGGAAGTTATGCTCTACACTTAGAAGTTCGTATGAACATGTTTCGTTAGCTACGACGTCACAAGGAACGACGAGACAACATTATAAGGCTTTGAGGACAAAACCTTTCTAAGAGAGAGGCAATGTTTTTTTTTAACAAAAACTTATAAAGGGGTATATTAAAGGGGTTGTGCACAGCCATTCAGTACAAAATCACAGTAGTTAGAAGATTCTAGTAGTAAGACAGAAACAGAAACAAAAAATGGCCATAGAGAGGGCCTTCTAGTGCCGTTGTAGGAGTTACTATTCTGAGTGTTCACAGTAGTAGTATAAATACAAATAAACTGCTGATTTAGGATAATGCAAAAAAACATGAGCTAAGGAAAGATCATTTTGGTTTGCCTGGAAACCCCACAGGGTGGGTGACAAATTCTTCTTCCATTCTCTGAGTGGCTGCTCCTCGGTTTTCTTGAGTGTGACTTCCCTGGTTCAGCTGTACCAAATTCTAAAGATCTTCCTGCATACGATCAATTTTGCCCATCATCTCTTTCATATTCATATCATGATCATCAATTCTTGCATCATGACAACTAGTCTGGTAGGAAACATAACGAACATCATCTACTAACTACTTCACCTCCTTTGCATTCTCCCTATTGTCAGTAATCCAACGGCCATGAAATCTGCCAGGCACTGGATGTTAACCTTCAAGTCATCAAACCCTTCTTTTACGCTTCTCTGGACAAGATCCATTCCTCTGCGTTCCATTCCCAACACAGGTGGAGGAATTTTACTGCGTAAGCTCTGTCTAAGCTCGTAACTTGAAATGCTGCTATGAAAAATACCGGGAAAGGAGAGTGTTAGTTCAACAGAAACCCCTGTTCTTTGTATGGGACCAACAAGCATGACAGAGGGCCTACCCACAGCGTCTCCCAAATGCAGAGACGAGAAATGGCTCCCAAGCTCATCAACGGACAAAAATTGACTGCAAATGACACCAGAGGGTAGGGTCAGTTTACTCGTCAATTCCAGAGACCGAGGTGGATGAGGAGATAGGCTAGAGAGGGCCGTTGGTATTAGCCACCCTTCGCAGAGCTCGAGAGGCAAAGTAGACTACACCTGGTTGTCGAGAGAAAAACTAAAAGCCAGAAGGAACAATGGCAAGCGCGAGGGAGGGAGACGACGGTTAAAGCCCCAAGGGAGAGTCATAGCACGAGCGAGGGGGTTGGCAGAAGCGTGAGATCTGAGCGCGCAATGAAGTCTGGGAGGGACGGACTTAAATGGAGTGGGCGGAGGATTTAGGAGGGAGGATAGTAGAAACCACGTGTCCCTTTGAAAAATGCATGGGCTGCCAACAATCAACAAGAACACTAACACTAAAAACCTTTGCTTATTGTTTACCCCAACATTTTGCAATGGGGAGTGAGGCCCTTGAGTTGTGTTAGGGAATAGGTTTAGAGCTAACCTCTTCATTGTTTAGTGAAATGAAACCTTGAGGGAGAGAGGCACCTGAATTTGCCAGAGCATTTGCCTAAGCGTTGTTCACTCTTAGGATATGGTAGTAGGAAATGGTAGCAGGAAGTGGAAGTTGAATGATCTTGTTATAAAGCCTTCTGCATTTGATGGAGCCTGCTGAGTAGCTAGTTATCATTTTGAGGATAACATTTCGTGAGTCCCCAAAGACTAGCAGTCTTGAGATGATTCTATTGTCTAGAATTTCTAATCCTTAGAGAAGAGCCAGCCACTCAGCCTCGTTGTTTGTCTTGTGTCCCAATCCCCAAGCAAATGTTTTTACCGTTTGTCCTCTAGGGTCAAGAATGACCCCCCGCACCTGCCTCCCCTGAAGAGAGAGAGGCAATGTTATGAACATAATAAGTAATAATAAAATAATAAAATATTTAATTGTTAGGATGATTAAGAGACACTTCCATTGGGTGAATAGTCACCATGAGGACCTATTTATGCGGGTCCCTTATCATTGTAAAGATCGATCTATTATCTATTCAATATTCAAATTATATTCTTATTCATGGCTTATTTAATAACCCAAGTATTTTGGTGATATTGTATGTGAGCGAACATTTGTTCTGCTCATTTCCAAGGAGTTTCATACCTATTTCCACGTTTTTTGGCATTTTTGGGTCGAGTATGCCACAAGCGTTTCCTATAGCTTAGATTCTAAGAGACTGCTACTTTTAGCACTTTTGTTTTTGTTCAAAGCTAGAGTTTCAGAGCTCACATGGCAGAGATGGTTTTATGTTGTTGATCCTTGTGACATCATGATGTCGATGAACTTAAGGGGGCGTGTTGCCGCTTTTCAAACACCTGGGGGGACGTGGCAAAAATCTTCAAGCCACTCGGTGTGTCCTTGCGGGCAAGTCTCGAGTAAAGGATGTCACTTTGTTCTTGACTCCTTCGTTTAGTCCAACTCCTAATCGAAGCCAAGGGGGGTAGACCCTATTAAATTGCTAAGGCTATTAAAGCTTAGTGTGATGGTGATGAATGATTTATTTAGGAGTTTGATAAACCAAATTTGAGACAAGATATTGCAATATTAATTAAACCACAACAGCATAAAGATCAATATATGATAAGCAAAGCATGTGGAAACATATGATGATATCAAGTAAAAAGAAACCAGTACCAATAATGGAGTCCACAAATGAAAATGTTGTTGTATTGCTGAAAGAAATGTTGCAAGTGCTCTTGGCCAAATTTTAGATTAAATATGGGATGATTTAATTAAATTAAGGGAAAAAGGGACTCCAAATATACCCAAAGGTACAAGGAGTATGTCCAAAATCGTTATCCGATACGGCTCCCCGTAAGGAAATGTGGGCTGGTTGGAGTCTCTGAAACGTGTTCAACACTACACCAACAAGGGTGTAACCTAACGGTGTCTCGAGGTCTCTACCCAGTCATTCCCGCTTCCTTTGTGGATTTTGCCACCGCAACGGATTAATTCGAAGCATTGGATTTTCACCTGGGAGGTTAATTCGAGGCATGAAGACTTAATTAATCTAATCACCCACGTTGCTTTTGATGCAACCGACTAATCAGAAGAACTGTAGCGGTGCAGAGCATACACAACGGAGTCTAAAGGATTTTAAAGATTTTATTAAAGGTTTTCTTTTAAAAGAAGAAAAAATGAACCTCCAAGGATTTCTTTCAGTTCAAGTGAACCACAATCAAGGAAACAAGGAGGGGTTGATTTTATATGTGTTTTAAGTTCTTGAAATTAGAATTAAGGTGCTTGAACAAAAAGAAAACACGGTTATCTAGTTATCCTACCATGAATCTCTTTCCCCTTTCGGGACACTCAAGAAATCGTGGGGTAAGTAGTAAGTTTACTTTGAGAACTTGAAAGATGTAAACAATTTGCAATGTAATCACAAAGTACCCTACTTATATGTTGATAAACTAAACTAAACGAAATGAAACTAAAGAAAAAGGAAAAAAGGAAAAAAGGAAAAAAGACGCAGATCCCCCTAGGAGGGATGGGGAGTAGGATCGAAAGAGCCTACTTAAGTTTGCTTTTTATTATACCTGGTTACAAAACTTAATTGAAAAATGCCACTTGGTTCTTACTTATACAGAACGAACCCAAGGGCTTACAAAGTACAACAATAATGACTACGGAAGATGGGGATACCCCTGGGGGTTTCTGGATGACCCAAAAATCGCTTTTCGGACAGCACCTCCTCCTCTTTTCGGACGGACCTGCTAAAAACCAACAAGCTTTAATAAGTATAAAGTGCCCAAAAAAACTTTAAAAGTGTTTTTGGACAACGCAAAAAAAATTTGTAAAAATTTCTAAGTTTAAAACTATGTAAGAATGCAAAAACTTTAACCAAGGAAAGTAAGCTTTCCCTGGGATCTTGGCTTTCCTATTGGGCAGCCAATGCAATGTGCACTTCACCTTAAAGAAGCTTTAGATTTGACTTAAAACCGCTTATAAAAATGAAAGACTTTTATTGCTAGATCTAGTTTTTTAGAAAGAAAGGACTTGGATCTTTTCTTAAATGAAACTAAATCTATGCATGCAACTTCTATATATTCAGATCTTAGAAAAATACTAGCTTTAAAACAGTACATCTAAACTATAAAAGCCAAGTAACCAGGGAAGTGTTGATAAAAAAGGAGAAAGAGTGAAAGAGGTGGCTTGGTGCCTGAATGATTAACCGTGGAGCTTTTTGGTGGAATGTTGAGGGACTATGCCTTTGAGAAAGTTTGGAGAAAGTGAAGAAGCAAACTAGATCAGCGCCCTCTCCAAGCTAGGAACCTGCAGCTAATCGAAAGGCTTGCCAAGATGCTTGTGAGATCCGGTTAATACATAAACAGAGATATTAAAATAGCATGCATATAATCTTATAAAGCATGTTAAATCTAGATCTCTAGGCATGCATAAAAGAAAAGGAGATAGTCAATAAACTTATTAATAAATTCCTTTCCTACCAAGACCATAATAAACTTATAAACAATCTTTTATAATTGGATCCATAATATCAAAAATAGCAAGTTATGAACACGGATACAAATTACCTCAGCGAAACATGGCAATGCTCGTCCACACATAATAACATGACACCATCTTGCCTCCAAAGCTTTCTTTTATTCCAAGCACCAAAAATAATTATAGTATTACAACAGCAAAACCAATTCTCTATCCAACTCGAACTAGCTTGGAAGAGAGAAAGGTTGCTTTATTTATGGCCAAAGCCAAGCCCCTGTGGGGCTACCAACACTAAAGATACACTCAGAGTTATCTGAGCTTGAACTAAGTTAATCTAGAGTTGAACTGCAAGGGAACTGCCAACACACTCAATCAATGCCAATCACACCCAAATCCACCAACCTAAATTCCGCGTGAGTTTGGTGAAGTGGTTGGTGAGATGGGTCAACGTCACCATTCCTCATGATTCACCATCTCTCAAAGGAATGGACCAAGCTTTAAAATAAATCAAAGTTTAACACATGTCTTCACTTGAAACAAATGAATAGGGTGGACCCCTCCTTCCCCCTCATGTGAGCCTCACGTTGAAGATAGTTTGACGACACATCATAATATATACGCATGCTCAAACCAAAGTTTTGGTATGTTCAAACCTTTAAGTTAAAAAGGGGTCCACACTTGCTCCAAACTCTAGGCCTCACACATGCTAGCGTGAGCCTCTATGACGTCACCCATCCCTCTCACGTACACTCCACTCTCTCCATGCAAACTATGTTTAAAAATAAACTCAAGTTGAGAAGGATCTTGAGCCTTATGGAGACCCGTGCCATGTCACCCTATTCAAATATATTTTAATTTGACTTTGATTTTTTCACTTTCCAAAGTTTGGCCATGGTGCCAAAATGTCATAATTTAGCATTAAAATGCCATTCTGACGCATCTTTAGCTGAATAATGCTCCACGGGATGTTCCGACTACCCGACTGATGTGGAAAGTGGTCCCTAGGTAAAGTGGACGCTCTAGGTGTGAAAACAATTGTCCCCACGTCAAAAATGGACTCTGTATCTGACTTTTATTACACTTTGAAATTTTTTAATTAAACCATTAAAAATGCCCTAATTTTGCGGAAAAAAAATTATTTTCTCGGAATCAAACGAAACTCTAAGGGGACCTAGCACATGTCCATACGACTCAATGTCAATGCCTAGCACGTTGAAAAACACGGACAGGAAGGCAGTTATAACCTCCTAAGATCGAAACACTAAGACAACTACCCCAACTTTGGAGGTGTGAGTGAAAAACTCAGAAATTATTTGTCGTTTGTTCAACAACCAATAATAACCAAGGAAAAAAACACTCTGGGCTAGTCGGCTTGATGCTTAAGTCTGGGAAGCCAAGCCTTTTATAAAAAGTTAAATGCTAGGACATTTTTTACAATTTCCCCAAGGGGGGTATGAACATGTGTTAAAAAAAATTAACAAAAAGTTCCCAGAAGAAGCCTGAATGACTTCTTAATTCTGAAAGATGAACAATGGTGTTTGTTCTCATCACCCGGCTCACTTGATAATACCAACTAAGTATGACTTAGTAGGTAACAAGGGGAATGCAAGCAACTTCAAGACAATGTTAACTTTAGCAATTAGGTTTTCAAGGATTGCATGTCAATTCTGAGCACATATTCGGATTCCTTGAAGAATGACTAGTATAATGAGACTATTTTCGTGTACATGCGAGACCTTGCTATTTTTAGCAATGTCTATTTTTAGACGTGCTATATATGAAACCAAGTATATGCCTCTTTGGGACATCATTGAGGGCTTATGAATTGCATTAAAATGATGAACCCAGATCAAAAAGTCCAAAGTCGTATTCTTGCTTAGCTGCAAGATTATAGGATGCCTTCAAAATTGTTTTCCTATACCAATGCTATACGTGAAAGGACAAAAATGTTGCCAGGTATTTTGTCTTATGTTTTCTAATTTATCATCTCGATTCTTTTAATTTATTTAGTCTTCAATTATCAATCTTGACCTTGGAACCCTTGCTACTTACCAAGTCTTTGGTGACAAAATTTTGACAGTTATACACCAGATCTTAAGAAATTTGCCACTAGAATCTTAAATCAACCTTGCAGCGCTTAAGGTTGCGAACACAACTAGAGCATGAAAATTCATTCCAAGAAGCACAACCGCTTGACACAAAAACGCTTGAATGACCGTGTTTTTGTCCGCTATAACCTTCGGCTTCACAGCAGGCAGTTACTTGGTGAGACACTCAAGTTTAAAGGATTAATCACTTGTAATCTGAATTTGAAGGATTGGTTTAAAGTTTAAAGTTTAATTCACATTTTCAATGTATCATGATGTTGACAAGATTGGATCATTCAATTATTTCCATGGACAAGGAAGATATAGAGCTACGATTAAATCAGGATGGGGAACCTACACCTACTTGGATTCAATCAGAGGAGACTCCTCTTTTTAGCCTCAAGGACTTAGAGACCCTTGCAGGTTAAGCAGTGGCAGACATAGGAGCATCTACTTCTTAGTTTTTTTTTATTTAGTATTTCATATCTAGATCCTTACTTTTATGTATTTTGGACTCATCTTATGGATGAGAATGGATATATTTTGGACATCTATTTGGACTCAACTTATGGATGAGAATTGATATATTTTGGACATCTATTGATATATTGCAGTATATGGACATGGTTATTTTGAATATCAATGAAAAATATTTTTTTGTATTTGCCGATTTTTTCCCGATCCGATTCAAAACTTTGACTCTTTTGCCTCGCCGATTTACTACCAATTTCGGTTATGGCGACTATGGTTGACCTAATCAATGGATAATAAAGTGGTTTTACTAGATCATAGTCTTCATGCAGGCTTTTTGGACTCTGGAGGTTATTTCAAAAATAGGAACATAGTATTTCATGCAGATTTCAATTATTTTTGGATAAAACAACTACAGGTGCCCATTAAACAAAGCTAAAGCTGGTTGATTACAAGCTTGACATTGAATTAAGAGCAGAGAAATTTTAAAGGGATATGTCGTGATGTTAACAGTGTTGATGTTTGGGCAGCATTGAGAGCCATTCTCCAAGAGATTGGCATCAGCCTAGGGCTAAGAACCTAGTCCAGGGACCAGGACTAGGATGTTGATGTTCTTGTTCTCCTCCTCAAGGAAACTACATCAACATGAATAAACCTTTCTTATGAATATTCGAGAAGAGAAGTTAACCATTGGAGAGAGAAGAAGACCTAGTACTTATTGGACCCTAAGTGGTATTGTGAAGTTAAGTCATGTGGGCTCAAGATAGAAGCACATTAGAAAGGCCTATCTTGTGAGCATCTAGATGGAACGTGTGATCCTTATGGACCTAAAGAAGACATGACAAGTCATATTGACATAAAGAGAAGTCAATGCCATAAAGAAGAGGACCCAAAAACCCTAGCAAGTGAAGAATAAAAGTAGAGAAGTTCCTTATATATGACGATGTACTTGAGTTTCCATGTGTGGACCATGGATACCGAGAGAAGGGGCTAAGAATTTGTCAAAGGGTAACTTACCCAAGGAAGGTAGGTTAAAATCCCATAGTGAACTTAAAAAGACCCCAACTAATGTACCAAAGTGTTAAAAGCCCACAATGAAATTAAACAGCCCCAACCAATGTATTTTATATTATTATTTTGGACTACTTGACTTAGGGAAGTCACCCCTTGGATTACTCAGCGATGAAATATAAAAGGAAGCTCTCCCTCTCACATGATGTACACATTCAATCATATTCTTTATCTTTGTCCAAGATTTTGACTGGGGAACTGCTGCTAGTGTTGAGGACCTCACCAATCTGTGATCAAACCCTAGAAGTCTAGTGGTTGCTCATAGAAAGGGTACCGAAGTTCTGTTAAGCCCTAAATAGGGTTGTCAAGACTCCTGTTAGAGCTGTTGAGGTCTGACATGGCCCTAAAGACGGCTGCCATGAATCTTGAAGGGTAGCAGAGAATCTGTTGTGACACCAAAGGAGACCACTGAGCGTGGGATAAGGAACTAAGCAAGGATGCAGATACACAGTATAGGCCACTGAGGGTTCTGCTTAGCCCTAAATAAGACTGCCTTGACACCAGAAGTTTGTTTAAGCCCTAACAAGGGCTTCCTAAACACCAGATAAAGTCACCGTGATCAGAAATAGCTCTAACAGAGCTACCAGATCAATGATCAAGGCTACCAAAGATCAAATCATGACTCACAAGGACTGACATTATTCAAATTGAGGTCAACGAAGGTCACATCTAAACATCAGTAAAGCTGTCATTACTCAGTTGAGGCCACCAGGGCTCTCGTTGCACATGTTGAAGCCATTGTGGGGTAGTTCAAGGGTTTAGCAGAGATGTCGGTGCACAATTGAAGTCACTAAAGATTGGATCAATCCCTAAATAGGGTTGCCGTTGCACAGTCAAGGTCATCAAGGGTCAGATCAATCCCTAACAGGGCTGCTATTACACTGTTGAGGTCACCATGGGGCTAATGCTAATGTTGCTCATTCCAAGCCATCTTTAATGAGATCGAGCCCTAACAAGGTTGTCACTGGTTCAGATTCAGACTACCTTCACCTAGAGCAAGTCTAAACATCATCATATGAAGTTGGGCAGTTGGTTGTTACAAAGTTAAAGCAGACATCTGATGACTGTCAACAGGCAAGGAAAAGAAGAGATAGGGTTGACGTCAACATCTAGAAGGGATTACATCAGCAAGACTTGTTACAGTCATGGTAAAGAAAGTGTAGCAGCTCCTGATTCTGTAGTCACATACTTCAGATGAAAAGATAAGTACTTGGTCTCTCTGTTTGTTTACCCTCATCTGAGAAGGGTTTTAACTTTCACAGTCATGATGTACACTTGTTCTTCTATTAATGAATCTATCATAAGAAAGTTTGTTGGGTTTTTCCCTCGGGAAGAGAGAGAGTTTTTCCAGGGTAAAAAATCATGGTGTCTATTATGCATGTTATTGTGATGTGATGTGTTTACTTTCTGCTCTATTTTAGTTGACTGTCATATTGCTCATAAGAGATTAATATGGTTGATACTTTCATGTGTAATTGTGTTAAAGAAAAATTTTAAAATACATACATAATTACCTATTTATAAAAGTAGTCAAAATTCAACAGACAGACAATGCCTAAATTGCATTAATCTACAGCAACCGTTGCTGGAACTTTAGATCTATTAGTTATCGTGCATGCAAACAACCAATTATTTTAGGTAGTCAAAGTTAGAGGTGGTTGTTCCTTCATCAATGGCATGGCATACTAGCAATAATTAGGGCTGGGGTTTCTATACCAATGATTGAGGGCAGATTTCAGAAAACAGATTTTTCCTACAGGATCTTTGCAGCTGTGAGGGAGCTCTTCTCTTCCATCTTTTGAAAATTGTCAACGACTTCCACCATTGCTTTCCTACGCAAGATATAGTAACCTGTTATATCATGTTCATTATGATGCAAACAATCTCTTAAATAATATATAATCAATCCATTTATGCTCGACATCTAGCTCTTTATATTCACTAGTTATTGTGTGGAAATAGAATTGCAATGTATGGTTACTCATTAACGCACCTGTTTTGATTGCGTCTTTCACTCAAGGCGCATATTCACTTATGTTTCCATTTCTATTTCATGGTTGTAACTTGTTTTATGATCTGATCTCAATAATAATTACATTCGAAGGTATTGTGTCTACTTAGATTGCTCATGGGCAGCCAAAAGCGAATCTTATGTGTGCTAATCAGTTACACAGATTTACAAGTTTGATAGCAGCATACAAGCCCTATGAACACCCCCCTAAGACTGGAAAAGCACAAGTCAGAATAAAGAAGCACTCAACCATGATGAGGGTTGTTTTGCTCACAGTTGTAGAGCAGACCTGCCTATGCAGGTTTGGGAGATAACAACTCTACAGTTTGAAATCAACATGATATAATGAAATGACTACATAGCATACTATGCCACAAGTCATGTCTCACGATTCATCAAATAATCAAGATTTGAGATCATCAAGATCGTCAACAATAGTGTCTGTTGAATCCTTTGGATTATTCTCATGGTCTACTCTATGGGTACTCTGTAGTGGACAGTTCCTGTTCACTTAATAATTGACAGAAGATTTATGTAATAAGAATATACTGAATAAAATTGATAGATAAGATAAGATAATTTTATTAATGTCCAACCGCAGCAAATGACCACAAAAATAGGTCAATGGGACTGTTTTGGAACCATGATGTCAATACAAAGTGGGAGCACTAAGGCAGCTCCTATAAAAATGGAATGCAAAAAGAAACCTAAATATCAAACTCCAAGATGGACAGACAATCTAGGAGAGATGTACAAAGATACTAGATCTAGGACCTGTGATACAAAAGGCATGAGTCTGTCATGTCATGCAAGAACCATCATTCCTAACATCCAAGGACGACTAGAGGAATTGCAGAATTGAACCCTGTCCTAAAGAAGCATTGGAACAAACGCTAGACGGGATAATGTGTCTCTACCAGGAGTGATGGGCCTGAATCTGTGATCTAGAAGAAACCGTATGTCTGCTGGTACGAGGCCGGATCTGGCCACGTCACTAGGGTCAGATAGAAGAGGAGGTGGTCCTCTGCGACCAAACAAGTCTGGGGTCAAGAGAAGTGCCACCATATGTTTGCCTCTTGGTACCTCTCAAAGATGGGAACATCGAAAAAAGGGAAGTAATCCGTTGTCTAGAGACTGCTCTAGTGCTTGAATGTGACTGGGGGATGAGAGAGTGGAGCCAAAGTACCTCCTGTAAGTACAAGGCCAAACATCTATGGTCGAGGTACTGAGAGAAACTGGTCAAGGATTGATGTGCCCTGAGGAGAAGCTCCCTAAAAAGACAATGGAATCGCTCGTGAATCTCGTAATAAACAAGACCATGGAATATGAAGTGCTCCTCTACCTCAACCTCTCGTAAGTGACAAACTTGGCAGATCATGTCTAATCAATCAATCTGGTGCTCTGACGCAACCCAAGATGATGGAACCCACCATAGTTGCACGGGTACTACTCCAAGGATTTTGGCAACCCATGCCCTGCGTTTCCCTACTCCTAGGAACTTGGGAGCTGGTACAAAACATTCCCTTTTTGTTGGGAGTTTCTTTGAGAACTTGGGAGCTTTTCGAAATCTTTTTGGGAACTTGCTTTAGTCGCTCCCTGTTGCCGCCTTTCACACACCTAGGGGGGGACGTGGCAGAAATCTTCAAGCCACTCGGTGTGTCCTTGGGGGCAAATCTCGAGTCAAGGCTGTCACCTTGTTCTTGACTCCTCCATTTAGGCTCAACTCCTAACGAAGCCAAGGGGGGTAGACCCTATTAAGTTACCAAGGCTAATTACTTTAGTATGATGGTATTAAATTGAATAAGTTGCTTAGGAGTTTGAAATTAACAATTGAGCACCACAGATAACAAGATGAAAAATAAACACAAGTAAGCACAATACTAACACACAATATATATATATCGAAAGAAGTGAACAAATAACGAGTGCCTTAAAATGGAGTCGCAAAATGATTAAATGTGCTTGCATGTGTTTGGAGTGAATGTTTTGCAATTGTCTCTTGGTACATTTTAAGTTAATATGAAAAATGAGTGGATTAAATTAGGCAAGGGGGGACTCCAAATATACCCGAGGGGTACTTGGAGTATGTCCAAAAATAAAACCTTCACGGCTACCCGCAAGGTGTTTGTGGGCTAGATGGAGTCTCGGAGACTGTGTTCATAATACACCCGTTAAGGTGTAACAGAGATCGACGTCTCGAGGTCACTTTCCAGTTGTTCCCACTCCTTTGGGTATTTTGCCACCACTTACGGTTTGTTCGAGGCGTTGGATTTTTGCCTGATGGTGGTTAATTGGGGAAAATGAAACCTAATTAATCTAGTCACTCACGTTGCTTTTGATGCAGCTTGACTGATCGGACGAACAATAGCCAAAACGCAGAGCATACACACCGAAGTCTTTGTAATTTTTAGTAAATTTTAATCTATGTGTTTTTATTAGAAAGAAAACCCTCCAGGAACCTCTTTCGGTCCAAGTGGACCTCAATCGAGGAATCAAGGAGGGGGTTGATTTTAATAGATTGCTTGCAAATTAATAATGAATAATGAAGCAGCAAAAATAAAACAAACCACAGGTTCTCTAATTAGATCTACCACGATCCTCTTTCACCTTTCGGTTCAATCGAGACTCATGGGGTAAGTATTAAAGTTACTTTGAATTTATAATATGGAAGATATGATGAAAGTAATCAAAGTACACTATTTTGCATAAATGAAACTAATCTAGAGCAAAAAAATAGGAAAAATGCAAAAAAGGAAAAAAGGACGCGAATCCCCCCGGGGGGATGGGAAATGGGCTCCAAAGAGCCTATTCGGAATTATTTTTTATTACCAACGGTTACAATATCAGCAAACTGATATAATGCCTCTTGGTTCTTATACAGAACGAACATAAGATCTTTCAAAGTGCAAAAATTAAAGATTTTGGAAAATGGGGAGACCCCTGGGGGGTTCCAGATGGCCCAAAAGTCACTTTTCGGACAACACCTCCTCCTCTTTCTGTTATACTTGCTAAAAACCAGCAAGCTTATTAAACTTAAATATGCCCAAAAGCACTTTGAAAGTACCTTTGGGTCAACACACTTTTAACCGAAAACAGCCAAGTTAAAACTAGTTAAAAAAAAGGTGAAAAAAAAAACCAAGGAAAGCAAGCTTTCCTTGGGATCTTGGCTTGCCTTTTGGGCAGCCAATATGATGTGCACTGATTGCTGGATTTATCTTTTAAATTACAAAAGAGAAATCTAATGCATGCAAGCTACGAATTTTCTTTAAAATGCCATGCAAAAAAGACAATTTCCCTAAAGCTAGATCTATAATGCTTATAAAACCTTTTTAAAGAACAAGATCTAGATTACGAGCTTTAAGAAGATAGATCTATGTTGAATTTTACTCTAAGATGATAGATCTAAACAAATCAAAGCTATGAACCAAGTAACCAAATAGATTTTAAATTTTGAGAGGAGAAAGAGAAGAAGGCAAGCTTGTAGCCGTGAAGATCAACCGTGGTGCTTTCCGGTGGAATGTCAAGGGACTATGCCTTTGAGAAAGTTTGGAGAAAGTGAGGAAGCAAACTAGATCAGCACCCTCTCCAAGCTAGGAACTTGCAAATAATCCAAAGGCTTGCCAAGATGCTTGTGAGATCCGGTTAATACATAAACAGAGATATTAGAATAGCATGCATATAATCTTATAAAACATGTTAAATCTAGATCTCTAGACATGCATAAAAGAAAAAGAGATAGCCAATAAACTTATTAACATATTCCTTTCCTATCAAGATCATAATAAACTTATTATCAATCTTTTAGCACTGGATCCACAATATCAAAATAAGCAAGTTATGAACACAGATACAGGTTACCTCAGTGAAACATGGCAATGCTCATCCACACATAATAACATGACACCATCTTGCCTCCAAAGCTTTTCTTTATTTCAATGAAAAAATAGCAACATTACATCAACAACTAGCTTGGAAAGGAGGAAACTGTGCTTTATTTATAGCAAAAACTGAAACCATAGCCTAGAGGGGGCGCAATTCCCAAGGAGAGAGGGACTGCAGTTGCATGAGGAGTCAAGTTGAGCTTGATCTAAGTCTAACTGAGTCTGATCTGAGTCTAACTGAGTCTAACTGACAATTGGAGTGCTGATCGGATTGACACATCAACCGGTTAACTGAAACATCAACCAAACCACATCGAGATGAGCCCACACATGTGGAGGAGAGAGAGAGGGTGCAAATCCCAAGGATGCATGCTGTGGTGCACTCCCTCTTCAGCCCAGATCAACTCCTTCAATCAAGGCATGGTAAGCTCTAGTCAATCCAAAGCCGATGAGACTGATTTCAGTCAACTCGAAGCAAATCCCACTGATTTAGGAATTTGGATTTTCTCCATTATTTAATTAATTTATCAATTAAAATAATCAATATTTGATTTTTAGGGTTTTTGACCTGAGTGATGGGAAAATCACTCAAAACTTAGGAAAAGTGGGTTTATGGGTTTATCGGGTGCTCTGAGTTAGAAAATGAGCACCCCCATGACTGAAACTGATTTCTGAGCCCACTTTTATTACAAAACCAATTTTTCCATTTAGACTATCAAAAAATAGCCTAAGTTTTGGAAAAATTAAAACTTTAAAAAACTTAAACAATTAAAAAAAATTAAAACATAGGGGGACTTAAACATGTTCATATGACTCGACCATAATGCCTAGCATGTTTATACATTGACCACATACTCTAATAACCTCAATAGGCCTAAATGTCAATCCGACCACCCCAACTTTGGAGGAGTTTGGTGAAAAACTTAGAAATTATCAGTCGTTTATTCAACAACCAATAATAACCAAGGGAAAAAACACCCTGGGTTGATCGAATTGACAAGTCTAGGAGACCGAGTCTTTACAGACACTACCATACTAGAACAGTTTATTACAACTCCCCTACAGGGTATGAACATGTGATATAGTACAACAAGCACCTCCCAAAAGCAATTCTAAAGGTCTTCTGAAGTCCGAACAAATCATCTTTGCCCGGTTCACCAGGCTCACTTGATAAAAAACCACTAAGTACAACTTATGTGGTAACAATCCCTTTTTTGGGGGAGCTTGTAGAAGACCCATGTCTCTTTAGGAGCTTCCAGAAAATCATAAACAGACAGGGGGCTTCTACAAGCTCCCAACAGATAAGGAGCTTCTGCAAGCTCCCAACCATGTGGACCCAAAAATCATGAGAAAAGTGTCAAAAATCAATTGAATGATTGTTGTTTATTGTGCCAAGAAATCACCAACAATAAAAAATTCAATTGAATCTATCAATAATGCAATTTTTAAAACTTTCAAGGCTATATAAATAAAGAGGGCTCACACCTATTAAATATTTAGATCCATTCACACTCAAAATATAAGTCGCCAGTGAATAAACAAGGATCTTTCTAAAATACTAAGATATTGAACAACTTTAATTCATGTCTCAAATGTTTATAGCTAGCTTACATTATTCATATTGATTGCTATAGCTATTTAGGATCATAAGCCACATCAACTCAAAATATCAAAGACTTTGAAAGTTTGATGCTAGTTGAACTTGAAACAATAAAGTTCATTCACATGAGAAGTAAGCAGTAGTTACAATCTAAAAAATGCAGGGGCAACCATATACTAAGAATTCTTAGGAGAAATAATAGAGATGGAGTTGGAACAAGGAATTAGAAAAAGATTGAATCTTATGAATTATGAAGCTATCGGTGCTTCATACATCTATATATATGCAATTTTCCTTTACAAAATCATACAATGGGATGAAGTTGCAGGTCAAATTTACAAAACATACGATCGCACCAGAGTCATGCAAGGTTAGTAAAGGGTTGACTTCAGGTCCCATAAACCCAATTTTTGTATAATTTGGACCTACAGGTGTGATCAAATTTAAAAGGAGAGAATTTCATGACACTACTATAGGCTTAAGAGGCTTAAATAGTTTAAGCAATGAAATTAATCAATTTCTTAGTTCTTTAATTTTTTTTAATATATTTAAAAAAAATTAATGTATATTATTGTCACTCCTAACCCAACATTTCTTGCAAATTTGGGTGAGGCTTCTAGCTGTATCAGATACTCATACACACGTACCCAACGTATCGGCATTCTAGAAACTTGTGCAACATAGATGTGAATCTATTAGTTTCTACTTGTTTTAGCAATTACAACATTTTAGACAAAACAAGATGGTGCCAACTTTCCCACCCTACAGATCTCATGGTAGTGATCAGCTTGAAGACTAATATGATGGTGCACAAGAAAATAACCCTTCCATGAAAACTAGCAATGGAAGTCAAGGATGTGAGAAATCCAAGATGGCTTTAGATGATGTCAATAGGAAGTTGTTGTTTGAGCTCATAAATGAAATCTTAGGGAAAAAAATGAAGAAAATCTTGGACAGTTGACCACGAATAAAACCTACAAAATTAAATCGCCCAAATAAGTCCACTAGGAAAAAAATACTTTGAGAAGTGTGGGGATGAGATTTCTAGGTCTCCCGAGATAGATTATAAAATTCTACGAGTTGACTTTAATCAGTAATGACATGCATAGTGAACCTCCTTGTGGACTACACAATGAGGATATTGAGAAAGTTGGGTTTGAATCTATGTTGTACGAAACTCCTAAAGCACCCATTTACAAGTGTCGAAAACTCACGAAAAATCAAAAAAATCTAGGATAACCCCAAGCGCGAACTAGGAGTGTGGGACACATGCAAAATCTAAAAACCCTTAGTCTATGGAAAATGAAGACAACTTAACCTCTAAACAAATTTCTAAACCTACCTACAAATTAAACTTCTCATTCTAAACTTCTGGGAAAACACCAAGTGTGCATGTCACATGAGGAGCGTCTGACATCTTACCACCTAAAATTGCACTTAGTTGGACTTTTATTGAGCCGTTGAAGCTATAACAAGTTAATTGTTCGTCATCAAAGTTCAAAAGTGCATTCATGCCATTTTTTCCCTTTTTTCAACTTTTGCTTGTTCATACCTGTTGCCCGCCGATGTGCACACCGTCAGTAGAAATCTTTCGAAAGTTGTTTCCCAAGTGGGAAAGGTGTGGCCTTGGGGGCAAGCAAAGAGTCAGGTGCTGTCACCTTATCCCAACTTCTCCGTTTAGGCAAACTCCTAACGAAGCTAAGGGGGGTAGACCCTACAAAGAGTTTCCAAAATTGATCTTGGTGCATTTTCTCAAAATTTAGCAATTAAATGCCATTCTAATGCTTTGTTATCCAAATAACTCCTTCTGGAGGGTTTTAGCTGCACGAAACTGAGTGAAAGTGGTCACTGGGGTAAAGATGTTGCTCTGAGCTTGAAAATGAGCCCAACCACGCCAAAAACGGACTCCAGATCACACTTTTTTTACATTTTGAATTTTTCCATTTAAGACATTAAAAAATGGCTTAAAAACAGGAAAAAAAAAATATTTTTTCTCGGGAATCAGACGAAACTCTAGGGGGACCTAGTATATGTCCATATGACTCAAAAACAATGCCTAAGACGCTTATATACATCGACACATGAACTTCTAATAACCTCCTAAGGCCTAACCACCAAGACGGAAAATTCCAGCTTTGGAGGAGCGGTGAAAAACTCAGAAATTATACATCGCTTATTCAGCGTTGCATAATTGACAGGGAAAAAAATACCTTGGAAAAATCGGATTGATAGCCCAATCTTAGGAAGCCAAGTCCTTTACAAAAAGTTTGTCGTGTTAGAGCATTTATTACAACGCCCCCAAGGGGTATGAACATGCATTTTATTAAAAAAAACTGACCACAACTGGCCCTTATGAAACGCGGAACATTCTGAAAACTAATAATGAACAACTAGCTTGTTCAAAACTTTGGCACCTCACTGGAAATCCACTAAGTGCAGAATTAGTGGATAACATCTGGCTCCAGCAACAGGACGTGTGCTCGATCTAGTCTTTAAGGCAAGGAGAGCATACGAGAATACCAGAATCTCCGGTGTCTATATCCTGTAAAAACATATCAACTTAACAAGAAAACCTCAATAGCAAAGATTGGAAAAATTTTGGGGCTTAAAAAAAAATTAGTGGATTGGTGCAATAATACAACCAGCGTAGATCCAAATCCTAGGCTCTATCAAGCGCCGAGATGGATCAAATCTCTCGAGGTGCGAACCTCTTCTTAGGTATCCATTGCTTTGATTCAAACCAAAAGACACATCTTTTTATTTAAGGTCCACATATAATATTTTTATTATTAATATTTAATATTTTTTATTATTTTTTATTTTGTTAGGAATGAACATTGAATCATTTCCCCACACATGGTTTTAAAACCATATGCAAGGCCCTCCTATAACCATGGGTCGTTTAGGAAAACCATGTTCAATAAAACCATGGGTTGTTTAGGAGGCCTTGCACATGGTTTAAAAACATTTGCAAGGCCCTCCTAAACCATGTACAATAAAACCATGGGTTGTTTAGGAGGCCTTGAACATGGTTTAAAAACCATGTGCAAAGCCTCCTAAACCATGTACAATAAAACCATGGGTTGTTTAGAATTCCTTGCACATGGTTTTAAAACCATGTCCAAGGCCAACATTTTTTTGCGATAATTCAATTTTGTGTTTTTTTCTTGACCCACATATTTTTTTATAGATAATTAAATTTTTATTTTTTTATTGTTTTGTTAGGTAGGAAGATTACAACATCTCCCCCATATTAGATTGTTTCTGTGGTAGACATTTATTTTGGCCTATTAGAAAATTTATTTTTTATTAATAAAAATAACTTTAGGAAAGTGATGTTATTTTTTATTTTGTGTTACAAAATCTCTCCCATACTATTCACTATCACTATTATTTTTTGCCGGACATGTTACAAACGTTACTAACGTTACATCACGTTACAAGATCTCCCCCATACTGGGCTGTAGAGCGCGTCTCGACGCAATAAGAAAAATACACTACTAAGTACTAGCAAAGATTGGAAAAATTTTGGAGCTTAAAGTACTGAGTAATACCTGCTAGATCTAGGCTTATAACTTGATTTAGATGCGCTTTAGATCTAGTAAAACAACAAGCTAATCTTTATGATAAAACTTTTTTTTAAAAAGAAAAAAGCTTGCTTCAACAAGTAACCAAGGAAAAGTTTTGAGGTTTGAGAGAGGAAGAAGAGAAAAGCTTTGCTCCAGCTTGAATCTTTCTGAGACTTGAAGGTACTAATGGGCACAAGAACTTGTAGATTCTTCAAGATTTGAAGAAGAGGGTGATGCAACTTAGCTCTTCCCTTACTCCAAAGTTGCAACCTGAAAAAACTTATTCACACTTGCACAAAAAGGGATCAAATCTAGTACATTTAACCAATGGAAACCAAAAGAGCATCAATACAACTTAATAAACAATGCTACTCTTGAATCTCAAGAAGCCAAAATGTAACTAAATAACTTGAAGCATCAAATATTTACCCTATGTGTTTCAGAGAACCCTCTAAGCTAGATAGATTACCAATTCGATATCAAGCATAAACAAATTAAGACAAGATTACCTCAATAAGAATACACCATTCACCATGTGACATGAACACCAATCGACCTCCAAAGTCTCGATATTATTCATATGATAACAACAAAAAATTACATGAGTAGAGGTTCCTTGCTTCCATTATGAATAAGGAAGAAGGCCTCGCTTTTATAACAAAACCCAGACCTAGGGGGGCACCAACCAACTGAATATCAACTCGGAGTGTAACTATGTTGGATTGATCTTGAATTGAGTTAACTCGGAGTTGAAGTGAAGAGTAATTGACCTCGCTCACCCAACAAATGCCAACACACCCCAACTACTCACCAAACTCCCACACGTGCGAGTCCTTCATCCCCACGAGATTTCGTACGGCATTGATGTGATGATCAAATTTCATAGTTTTGAAACCATATGATAGCTACACTCCAAAAAAATATCGTATTGAAAATTCTTTAAATCCTCACGAAGAGGGGTCCACCCTCCACAC
This sequence comes from Pseudotsuga menziesii, assembly GCA_001517045.1. Taxonomy (NCBI): domain Eukaryota; kingdom Viridiplantae; phylum Streptophyta; class Pinopsida; order Pinales; family Pinaceae; genus Pseudotsuga; species Pseudotsuga menziesii. Next base: position 309,790 of record LPNX010120020.1, read on the forward strand.
CAAACGCAACCCTCACATTAGTGTGAGTTCCATGTTGACGTCACCCTCCTCACTAAGCTAACTCGCTTGCATTGAAAAGGCACATGATAACTGAGGTTTTAAAATTAATATTTCTTAAGTGGAGAGGGGTCCACCCCAATCCCACTCACCATCACATGCTTTAGCGTGAGTGTTCTCATCCTCACGTCATCCATTCTTTGAAATAATTAATGACTTCTTTTTTAACGAAAGTTTGGATAGCCTTCACATGGAAAAGAGTAGCATGAATATGGGGGGACCCATGCCATGTCACCCCACCACATTAAACAATTAATTTTGACTTTGAATTTTGACTTTTCCAAAATTGATCTTGGTGCATTTTCTCAAAATTTAGCAATTAAATGCTAATCTGATGCTTTGTTAGCCAAATAACGCCTTCTGGGGGTTTTAGCTACCCAAAACATAGTGAAAGAGGTCACTAGGGTAAATATGTTGCTCTGAGCTTGAAAATGAGCCGAACCACGCCAAAAACGGACTCTGGATCACACATTTTTTACATTTTGAATTTTTCCATTTAAACCATTAAAAAATGGCTTAAAAACGGAAGAAAAAAAAATTATTTTTTCTCGGAATCAGACGAAACTCTAGGGGCGCCTAGTATCTGTCGATACGACTCAAAAACAATGCCTAACACGCTTATTTACATCGACACATGAACTCTAATAACCTCCTAAGACCTAACCACCAAGACAAAAATTCCAGCTTTGGAGGAGCGATGAAAAACTCAAACATTATACATCGCTTGTTCAGCATTGCATAACTGACAAGGGAAAAAACACCTTGGAATAATCAAATTGATAGCCTAGTCTTAGGAAGCCAAGTCCTTTACAAAATGTTTGTCGTGTTAAAGCATTTATTACAACACCCCCAAGGGTATGAACATGCATTTTATTAAAAAAAAACTGACCACAACTGGTCCTTATGAACCGCAGAACCGTCTGAGCACTGATAATGAACAACTGGCTTGTTCAAAACTTTGGCAGCTCACTGGAAATCCACTAAGTGCAGAATTAGTGGATAACATCTGGCTCCAACTGTGAAACATGTGCTCAATCTAGTCTCTTACGCAAGGACAGCATACGAAAACACCAGAATCTCTGCTATCTATATCCTGTAAAAACATATCAACTTGACAAGAAAACTTCAGTACCACAAGTTTTATGAAAAAGAGACAATGATCCAAAAGTTGTTTTATTTAAAATAAAGACAAAACCAAAATTTATTTATTCCCAAGTACGGAAGGAAAATGTGAAAAGTAAATGCTCGCTTTCAAGGAGCTTATTTTCCTACTCTAAGCATGATAAAATAAACTTTTAAGTAAAATCAAATATCCAATGTAACCATTTAAGCATTTTATTATTATAAAAAAAATTCCTGGTCTTTGGTTACCAGCCAAAACAAGAATATATTATTCAGAAAATGCAAACCTGCCTGATGATCCAGAAAAAGCGGGTTCGGTGGGAAATCATGAATAATGTCATCAAACTTATTCCCAAACTGGTAGCTGCTCACGCAGCCTACTTCTATCCATGACTGGATAGGACTGATATACAAATCAGCGTGATGAGGGAGATTGACTAGACACTCATAGTGATCATCAAGGCTTATCGAATGATAACCCATTGTATAAGCCCCAAGCTGCTCAAAATCATAAGGAACCTCTATATGTGAAGATGATGGTTGAAACTGATCTTTTGTTAGTTGCATCATATCTGACACTTCACTACACTACTTCTCTAGCTCTTCATTACTGATACCTTTGTTCGGCTCCACAAGATATGACTCTGAATGATCATATAAAAGGTTTGAATGCTCTTCTTCCATACCACATCTTTCCCAAGTATCCAGATCCACGCTTCCCTCTATGGGTGTATTGTAGATTGGACTTCCACAAATTTCTGAATAGACACTCCTCTCGCAGGACATAGCATAGATGGGATTCTGAATAAGATTTTCACAAGTTGGATTATCTATAAAATTCCAATAGTCATCACTGCCATCTATGTCAGATATGAGAGTCTTCCTCGCTGGTATCACATCCCTGCCTATATCCCTCCTCATGATCAGTCATCTTCTTCAGAAAAAATGTCACAAGGTAGTAAACTTTCCAAACTATCATCATTATGCTCATTACAGATTTCATCATAAGTTTCACTATATGCTTCTGAAATGGTTTCTTCGTGAGATTGATCTCGAGTACAAATGTGATCCTCATCACTAAAACAATCATGAGAGGGTCCCCAATCTTCAACATTGTCTATTGATGTGACATGAGGATCTTCAACGATATCATCAATGAATGGCTCTTCATGAACAAACTCAATGGGATCATCATGGATTTCTAAAAATTGAGTGTTATTTTCCATGTTGATACTAGTTAGCTCAGGCTCTTCCACATGATATTCTTTCCACGGAAAGAAGTGGGCCAAATTAGTCTTAATGAATAATTCAATATTGAATAAGTCAATATCATTTTCGTCATAATGCCACTGCCTTAGAAATATCTCAAAGAAATTGGCGACAAAAGTAAGAGATTTATTAGGAAGACCCTCATAAAACCAACATGATACAATCCCCTGTAGAGAATGGGCAAACATCAACATCATATGATCCTCATGACATATGCTGAATTCACTCATCCGTGAAAGGAAAATCCCAAGAAGAAATCTAGCAAAGTGATTATTATCATGCCCTCGAAATATTGGAAGGAGACAATGTGTTTGTTCACCATACAATTTGGGAAGCCAGATATTTTAAAGAAATCAATCGAAGGATATGCACGGGAAATCCGACTTGTAGTTTCCCTCCATTTAATATTTATACTGAGAATCAGTGATCATGGGAACGTCTGGTACTGGAAGAGTAGGGTTGTCAAATAAAGAGCTTTAAAATTTTACTGTTTGCATGGGCTCATCTACACACAATCAACTCAACAAGCTGTATGAGAAACTGGGTTTTATTCCTTCAATGGAGTCGCCATGTGAAAAGAAAAATAAGCATCATAAATCTTTCACAAAAATTTATATTTTTTGCTTTTTTGTAAAATAAAAGGAAAAAGGGTTACTGGAGTGGCCAGATGAAAAATAAAGATCTACTCTAAACATTCATCAAACAAAGAAAAAACAAAGAAGAAAAGAAACAAAAGTCGTAACCCGGGAATAAAAAGATTTATCCCCAGCAACGACGCCAAAAATGTTGCTCGGCCAATGTGCACACCGTCAGTAGAAATCTTTCGAAAGATGTTTCCCAAGTGGGAAAGGTGTGGCCTTGGGGGCAAGCAAAGAGTCAGGTGTTGTCACCTGATTCTGACTCCTTCGTTTAGGAAAACTCCTAACGAAGCCAAGGGGGGTAGACCCTACAAAGAGTTTCTAAGGGTCTTGTGTTTTAAAATGTTTTTCGATGTATGATGAGGATGGGTGTTTTTTAGGAGTTTTTTAAACATATTTACAACAATAGTTTAATGATCCAAGTATGTACTTGCAAGAGAATTAAATATGCACAAACACTTGATAGTGACAATTTAAAAGTAAAGCATCCATAGCATGATATGAAAATAAATAAAACAATTTTTCCAGATAGATAATAAGCAAATGAATAATTGAGAAGTCTAGTGCCAAATGGAGTCAATGTAGTGCTTGGGATGCTTCGTACAAGTCTGGGGTGTGCTTGAGAACATTTTGCAAGTGTTCTTGGTAAGTTTTATTGTAACTTCTAGGGGTGAAGTTGATTATTAAAAGGGAAAGGGATCTCCAAGATATACCTTTCGGTACTAGAGATATGTCCGGATAATAGTCTAAGTGGTTCCTTACAAGAACATTTGGGTTGTCCAGAGTCTCTAAAGCGGTGTTCAACACTACACCTACAAGGATGTAGCCTAACTGTGCTTTCAAGGTCTCGGTGCATTGGTTCTCGCGATCCCTGGAAGAATTTGCCCACTTTTGATTTTAACAATCAACGCCGGATTTTCGTTGGTTTCCTTGGGAGGGTGTTTTATTTATGGTTGAGTGGACTAAAATGTCAAGATTTAATGAATCTACAACTGCTTCTCGGTATCCCACAATTGGGTAGAGCATACACAGTGTAGTAAATGTAAATTCCAATTTTATAAAATATTGTGAACAAGAACCATTAGAAAACTCTCCGACAGAGAGCACTCTTAATCCGCCTTATGGCGAGATTCAAGAGATTTTATGTTCTTTTTATTTAGCAATTTATATGAAAACAGGAAATCTAATCTAAGACAAAAAGCAAAACCTCCCTGATAGAGAGTGCTCTTGATCCACTTTCCAGCAGTGTTCCACCAAGTTTCTGGGACGGGGGGGCGTGGGAGCGGGGAAACGCACATTGGGGACGTGTAGGGACACCCCAAAATTTTGGGGTATTTTGGGGGACGGGGGGCGGGGAGGCATCAGGGTCCCTAACATAGGGGGGTCGGTCTCTAAAATTATAAAAAAGAAAAAAGAAAAATAATAAAAATATGAACCCCAACATATAAACATATCAATTCCTCATCCCATCACCATTTGCATACTAGCATGCTTATGTTCTCGAAGAATTTAGTGTAATTTAATGTAATCGTTATAGTCAAGCATATCATATCGATGTTTGTTTCTTTTTATTTGTTTCTGTTTCGTTTTAAAATGACCATTTAGTGTAAAAGCCTAAAATTTAAGATGAACCATTTCTTTTTTAAGTAAAAAAATTTAAAAAATCGAGGGCAGTGGGGGCCTGTCAGAGCCCCCCATTTTCAGGAGGGGCGTGTGGGAGCCCCCCAATCCGAGAAACTCCTAGACCTGCGTTTCCCCAAGTTTTGCAAAAAGGGGGGCGCTGGGAAACGTTTCCCATGGAGCCCCCCAGCCCCCGGGGCGTGTGAAGCGTAGGGGGCGAGCCCCCGACCCTGGGAGGCGCGTCCCTGTGGAACACTGCTTTCTAGTGATATTCAAGAGACTTTATGTTCTTTTTAGCAATTTATATGAGATAAAAAAAAACCTTTTCAAAAGATGAATTTAACCTTTTCTATTCTACTCTAACAGTTTATTGTGTAGGTATAAAGCAAAGTAAAGTGCAAAAATAGACAATGGACGATACAAGCTTCCCCCAAATGGGGGAAGTGGGGTGTCCGAGCCCTTATCCCACTTGCTCTTTATTAATTATTACAATGCTTATTTTTAGAGAGATAATCGTCTTTTGACCCTCAAAAACTGGTCAAAATGGTTCACAAATTGCCCGGGAAAGAAGGGGAATGAAGAAGGGGGAAGAGGGTTGGATCTCAGGTACTCCGAAAGGCTTAAAGCGCAGAATTTCGGCAGCGAATCCCTCTCTTTTTTGTTCAACCTGCTAAAATCCAGCAACTTTAAAGTTTACAAATTAGTGGATTAGTGCAATAATACAATTATAAAAATACACTACTAAGTACTGGCAAAGATTCAAAACAATTTGGGACTTAAAGTACTAAGTAATAGTTGCTAGATCTAGGCTTATAACTATGATTTAGATGCGCTTTAGATCTAGTAAAATAATAAGCTAATCTTTATGATAAAACTTTTTTAAAAATGAAGAAAGCTTGCTTCAACAAGTAACCAAGAAAAAGTTTTGAGGTTTGAGAGAGGAAGAAGAAAAAAGCTTTGCTCGAGCTTGAATCTTTCTGAGACTTGAAGGTACTAATGGGCACATGAATTTGTAGATTCTTCAATACTTGAAGAAGAGGGCAATGCAACTTAACTCTTCCCCTTACTCCAAAGTTGCAACCTGAAAAAACTTATTCACACTTGCACAAAAAGGGATAAAATTTAGTACATTTAACCAATGGAAACCAAAAAAGCATGAGTACAACTTAATAAACAATGCTACTGTTGAATCTCAAGAAGCCAAAATGTAAGTAAATAACTTGAAGCATCAAATATTTACCCTATGTGTTTCAAAAAACCCTCTAAGCTAGATTGATTACCAATTTGATATCAAGCATAAACAAATTAAAACAAGATTACCTCAATAAGCATACACCATTCACCATGTTTCATGAACACCAATGGACCTCCAAAGTCTCAATATTATTCAAATGATAACAACAAACAAATTACATGAGCAGAGGTTCCTTGCTTCCATCATGAATGAGGAAGAAGGCCTCGCTTTTATAACAAAACCTAGACCCAGGGGTGCACCAACCAACTAAAGATCAACTTCAAGTGTCACTGAGTTGGATTGATCTTGAAATGAGTTAATATGGAGTTGAAGTCAAATGCCAACACAACCCAACTACTCACCAAACACTCCACCAAACTCCCACATGTGCGAGTCCTTCATCCTCACGCGTTTTCATACGGCATTGATGTGATGATCAAATTTCATAGTTTTGAAACCATATGATAGTTACACTCCAAAAAATATACCATATTGAAAATTCTTTAAATCCTCATGAAGAGGGGTCCACCCTCCACACCAAACGCAACCCTCACATTACTGTGAGTTCCATGTTGACGTCACCCTCCTCACTAAACTAACTCGCTTGCATTGGAAAGGCACATGATAACCGAGGTTTTGAAATTAATAATTCTCAAGTGGAGAGGGGTCCACCCCAATCCCACTCACCACCACATGCTTTAGCGTGAGTGCTCTCATCCTCACGCCATCCACTCTTTGAAATAATTCATGACTTCTTTTTAAACCAAAGTTTGGATAGCCTTCACATGGAAAATGTTAGATTTTCTTATAAATTATAGCAATATATCTTAATTGCATTTATCAATAGTGTTGCCCACCTATTTCGACTAGGTGGCAACTCCATGTACATGAAGATGTACATAGTTGTACAAATTGTACCTTGGAAAAATCTGAGGATTTTTTCCACTTCTGCAGGGCAATTGCCCCTTTGTAAAACGAAATGTTCGCTCCCCTGCGTGGGAAAATTAATGTAATTTTATGTACTAGTGTGGGTCATATGATATGGATGCCACACCATGGAACTGGTTGTTAGGGAAGTCCCCTCATCGAGTGTTTTTCCCTTTCCAATTGATCTTGTTGTATAAACGATTTTAATTGGTTTGGTTTTTCACTCAAAATCCTCCAAAGTGGTGACGAGCGTTCTAGCAATCAAGTCCATGGGGTGGCTAAGGTTTCAAAATGTTATTCATGACCATGCTAGACATTTGTGTAGAGTCTTGCGGAGTTTCGTTATGTTGTTGTATTTTTTATTTATTTTTTCTAGTTAATTAATTTCACCCCTTGGTGGTTAATTAACTAAGTTTTGATGTAATAATGTAATTGCTCAAGCATGGCATTTTGTA
>LPNX010120020.1:317439-347666 GCA_001517045.1 Pseudotsuga menziesii
TTGTATTTAGCCTAAGTCTAAAGGTTAAATATCTTTTTGGAGCAAATGGCAAAGTCAAGGCCAAATCTAGATGAGGAATGGTGGTTTAACCCTCAACTAAGTGGGTGTCCAAGTTAAAAAGGTGAATAGAGGGGGGCGTCTAGCCATTTGTGGCTCATCTTAAGTGGAAAACCCTCTAAATATGGAGCGCCCAAGCTAAAACCTCCAAAGATAGCGCTAGGGCTAAAACCCTTGCTAAAGTAGGGGCGCCACATTAAAATAGAGAGGCGCTAATGTAGTGGGGGCGTCAATATGAAAAGGGCACCAAACTTGAAGAGGGCACCACCAAACTTGGAGAGGGCGCTAAAGCTTAAGGTGGGCGCTACACTAATTTAGTGGGACGTCAATTTAGAGGGAGGCGCTACATGTAGTGGGCTTCTAAGCATAAAGGAAGGGCACCACTATAATAGAGGAGGGCGCTAGCTAATTTAAAGAAGGGCGCTAGCATATAAGAGGAGACGTCACTACATTTGGAGGCATCAAGGTATTTGGTAGAGTCAAAGATAAATTTGGAGGGGGGCGCCTACCTTGGGCCCATCTTAAAACCCTAAAAGCAGATCTAAGGTGAGTTTTTGGTCAAATACCTAGATCTAAGGGTGAATATTGCTGAGACATGGATCAAGCTTCTAAGCCATTGATTAAAAAAGTAATCTAAAGGTGGAGATTGATTGAGAGGAAATAAAAGTCAAATACCTAGATCTAGTGGTGGAGATTTAACCTAGATCTAGATCTAATCTCAGCCATTGATCTTCAAGGGGTTGGGGTCTTCGTCAACTATATAATGAGGGTCTCACTCCCTCATTTCTCATGATCTCTCATGCTATTGTTATGCTGCCAGAATATTTCCCCACTCTTCTCCCATATTATTTTGGCTATTGTAATCTTTTTGCCCTAGTTGGGCCATTTAATCAAAGAAATTCTTTGGAGGGACATGGTGCTACATTCTACATTCTTCATGATCCATTTCTTGTGAGGTAACTTGTATCTTTTTAGTTTTGCATATTTGTATTAGTCTAGTTAGCTCTCCACAAAGTATTTTGTGGAGAGATTAGAGAGTAAAAGTATTTTTACCCTCTTTTGTAAATGGTTTAGCAATTTTTCTTCAAAGTATTTTGCAGGGATTGTTAGACATTCATCACTAGGCTTACATATTTTTGCAGATCTAGATTTGTTTGCAGGTTTTCCAAGCAAGGATATCTCTCCAAGGGTTTCGTCTTTTCAAATTTTCAATTCGGCATTTTTCTGTTTTCCTTCCTGAAACTGGGTTTTATTCACTGTATAGTGAATATAACCCTTGTTTTAGGGCCCCCATCAATTATATATTAGTATAGGCTTTAAATTCTGCTGTTTATATGTTGTTTTCACCCTAAAAACATTCATTTTCAGCCATTAAAATTTCTGTTTTTCCATTTTTTAAAGTTCAGATTTCTTTGTAAAATTTCTGGGTTTTACACTAAATTGTTCTAACTTTCTGTTCAGTTTTCTGCAGTAATTTCCAGCAAGCAAGTTGTTGATTTTTTGCAGGTTTTGTGCTCAGAAAGAGGGGGTTATGCTGCCCTAAATTGCCCAGAAAAAACCAGCAAAAAATTTGGTCCAAAAGAGGCCCTAAACTACACTTCTTCTCTCTCTTCTATTACATTGTAAACCCCAAATGAGAAGTTCTCTTTGGGGTATTTCTCTGCTGTAAATTTGTATAAGTAGTTGCTTAGAGTTAGTTTTATTTGCAAGTTTTTTTCTGTTTACCCACCTATCTTTGTGACAGACCACCATCTCTGTTACAAAGATTGTTGTGAGGTTAGTTTACTGTTTTAGCTAGTTGTATTTTCCTCACTAGTTTTATTTTAGTTTACCCACCTATCTCTGTTACAAACCACCATCTCTGTAACAGAGATTGTTGTGTGGTTAGGACATTGCTTTAGTTAGTTGTTTTTCTTTTTAATTTTCTGTTCAAAGTATTTAGATTTAATTTTCATTTTCTGTCAAAGAAGTAATCATACAACCCACCTATCCGGTGTATCCTCTATCCACTTGTCATCTCCCTTTAGGGACTTCAAGTTGGATATGAAAAGCAGGAGAAGTGGGGGATTAGTTAATTAAAACAACATTATTTCTTTTTCTGTTACAATCTTTCACATTTTATTTTTTCAGTCCAAGATCAAGTACCAGCACCTCCCATAAGGGATACCGCTTGGTTGATCTTGTTGATAGCTTAAAATTTACCTTGCATGCTAATCACCAAGACTAAAATTTACTTCTAAAATTAACCAACAACGACTTCACTATTTCCTGCTCCTCTACTCGGTTATCACCCTTCGGGGTACTCACGAGATACGATAGGGGATAGAAAAGTCTTAGTTTAATAGGCATCCATCTAGTAATTTTCCTGTTGATTAAAAACAGTGACCTCGGAGGCGACTTGGGGTAGTAGACCGTGGGGGGTCTCTAGGCGTTTTACGTCCTCCTTGTTGAGCACCAGGCCATTGGGGTTTGACCTGTGAGCTACGGGTGGGCTTTGCTCCCACTTTGTTGAGCGCAACAGCATTCCCTCTTTGACTTGAGAAATACTGGATTGGGGTAGTCACACCACCGGTTCGAAGACTTAATCAAAGATTTCAACTCTAATAAAATTTATTAAAATTTACAAGAGACATTGCAAAACGTCCTACAAACACAGGTCACTGTTTTTTATCTTTGCCTTGCTGTTCAAGGTTTTTACTGCAAGCTTTTCACTTTTCAGTTGCAAGTATTTCTTTCAGTTTCGCAAACTCTTGTGGTGGCATCTTTAATTCATTTGATTAAGTAATCATATTGTTTAGTAATTTGTAGATCTTGCTCAGCTTAGGCAACTGTGGATAGTCATTCTTAATTCTTTTGTAAGTTTGTAACTTGTAATCTTTTGACTCCATTTAATCTAGGCACTGGTCTTGTAATTTTGTAATCTTAATAAAAGATCCCTTTAACTAATAGTTAATAAACTTAGGAATATTTTCTTGAAGGGACTACCCCCCTTGGCTCTGTTGGGATCTTGCCTAAACGGAGGAGTTGGTAGATTGTGGTGACAGTGGTTTCCAGCTCTAACTTGCCCCCAAGGACACACAAAGCGGGTTGGAGACTTTCCCATGTCTTAAAGTGTGAATTAGGCGACAACAAATAGGATCACTAGAAGATAAACAAAGCACAGAACAATAACACAAGTATTTTTCACCTGGGAAACCCAATTGGGAAAAACCCAACAACCTTCGTCTAGAGATAATAGTTCTGAGACCGGAGTACAATGAAGAAAGAAAAGAAAAAAAATTTAAATGCCTTCTAAATATGAAACCTTGAAAACCAATCTTCTTCTGAGTTGTTGTGTAGCTGCACTCCTGCCAAAAACTGGGCACTTCACTTGTGCTGTTGCGTTGCTATTGTGTGTAATAATGAGGAGGGGCGCCTCCTATTTATACTGTTTTCCTACCCATAAATTAACTGGGGCCGACTTCACTTGGGGGTGAAATAATTATTTTATATTTTATTATTTTATTTTATTCTTTTATTGTTGGCTTTTCACCTCAAGGATTACATTGTTCTTTCTAGGGTTTAGATGAATGATTACAACAAGCTCAACTCCCGAAGGAGGATAATAAGAATAGCTTCTAAAGTTGGACAAACTCCAACACTCCCTCTCAACAAGGAAGGTAATCTTCGGTGTTCATCAGCATCATCATCATTTGGGTTTTATCTATACATCTATACTGTCTCCATCATCTCTAAACGTACTGAAGGTTGTCTATATGGATTTGTTCTATCCGGATGTCTGAGAGAGAATATTATGCTACCTATCCGTCTCTATTGCCGATGGAATACTTCCATGCCTTGCTAGAGATGTCGAATGAGCACACGTGCACGACCGTCTACTACCTGTTCATCTCATCTGCTAATGGGGTACTCCCATACCTGGTTGAGAACCTAAAAAGTACCTGTGCAATCACACAGCCATCTACTACCTGTCCAACTCATCTGCCAATGGGATTTCTCCCATACCCGTCTGAGCACCTGGACGAGCGAAGGCACCTGTGTGAACCCGACCATCTACTAGCTGTCTGTCTCATCTGCCAATGGGATTTCTCACATACTTAGCTGAGAACCTGGACGAGTAGAGGTACCTAGGCGAACCCGGCCATCTACTGCATGTTTGTCTCATCTACCGATGGGATTTCTCCCATACCTGGCTAAGAACCTGGACGAGTAGAGGTACCTGGGCAAACCCGACCATCTACTACCTGTCCGTCTCATTTGCCGATGGGACTTCTCCCATACCTGGCTGAGAACCTGGACAAGTAGAGGTACCTGGGAAAAAGTATGGCAAATGTCTCTCAGTCGTCTCTCCCTCTCAAGGAGGGATACGTTCTCTTCTACTCCAAGTCTTCCGCGAAAGTATTCAAGCTTCATCCTGGGGAGAGGCTTGGTGTGAACATCTGCAGTCTGGTCGTCTGTCGAAATATACTGGAACTCGACCGCACCTTTCAGCACCATATCATGTATGAAGTGATACTGAATCTCTGTGTGCTTCGACTTGTCGTGAAATACAAGATTCACTAACATCTGCACACAACTCCGGTTATCACAGTGAATCACGGTTGGCTCTGGAATATGGCCAAACAATCCTGCAAGAAGTTTACGAAGCCAAACTGCTTCTCTAGTTATTGAACTAGCAGCGATATACTCGACCTCTACAGTACTAAGAGCTACTGAGTTCTGCTTCCTATTGTACTAGGAAATTACTGCAGAACTCATACAGAAACAACATCCTAAAATGCTCTTCCTATCTGTAGTGCATCTAGACCAATCTGAGTCTGTAAACCCTTGCAATCTCAAGTCACAATCTGAGTCATATCGTAGATCATATCCCACAATGCCACGTAAGTATCTGAGCACATGTTTTGCAACAGTCCAGTGAATCTGCCTCATTTCGCACATGAACTGACTGAGGGCATTCACAACAAAACAAATATCTGGTCTGGTGTTCGTCAAATACATCAAGGACCCAATCATCTGGCGATACATAGTGGGATCAATCAAATTTGAATCTGAAGCAGAATCTCTCGGCTTCTTCAAATTTGCATCCATCGGAGTAGCTATGGACTTGCAATCCAACATTCTGAATCTCTTCAGTATATCCATGGTGTATTTTTCCTTGAATTAGGAAAATCTTCTTCTGCCTTCATCATACTTCTAATCTCAAGAAGTAATGTATCAATAATGTTATTGAGAAAGGTTGTCTTGACATCCACCTGATACAGCTTCCATCACATAGCTGAAGTAATAACAATGATCTGATGGAAGTATATCGAGCGATAGGAGCAACTGTCTCATCATAATCGACCCCCTCTTTCTGAGAGCACCCTCTAGCAACAAATCTGGCCTTGTATTTTTCAATGCTCCTCTGCGTTCTGCAAAATCTATCGTGCCCATCTGGGTCTTTTCCAGCTCACTGCCATATCTTGTGGGAGCATCATCAGGCTCAACTGGATCAATGGAACTGATCGGTTTATTCATTTCTTCAAACTCCCTCTTAATTTCAAGAGGGGAGATGATCTCATCTCTTCATCATCATCGATCTCCATATCCGATCCTCTTCTGTTTCGGATAGCCATTTCTTGTTCGAAGGTTACATCTCTCAACTGACTTCGATTTGCCTCGATCCTAAGACTTATATTCTGTAAGCCTTTGAAGACTTGCAATATCCAACGAATGTTCCCTTCTTGCCTAAAGGTTCTAACTTGGACACGTGAATGTAGACTGGAAAGTAATTATCCATCCTGGCAACGACCATGTTCATCAAGGATCCTTCAATTGTCTTGTTTGAGTCGCGACATCAATGTCGTCAGGTTTCTATCATATGTAACAGACTAGAATCCTTGTCTTTGAGGGATAACTCCCTTTGTCTCTCAGAAGTTGGTTGAGTAAATCTTGTTGAAGCAGCAAATAGACCGACATTCGTAGAAGCTTTCTGCTTCTGATCATCAAATCTCTGCATGACATTATTCTGGGTCTGAGAGTCATGATACATGGTTCTAGAGGCTTTCTGCTTCCGTTTCATCCATATATCAATGGGATCACTTGTCCTTGTAGAACATGGCATTCCCTACAAGTCAAATCCCGTCAGATGGTTAACAATATTTCATAATCAATGTATTAACAAAATAATGTAGACAACTTTTTAGTCAATGCTTCAATACAACACACGTAAGGCCATTATCTGGATGCTTATGGTCTCCATTATAGCATACCATCAAGAGTGTGTACTACTCCAGTATGTTATAAAGGAGTCCTCATCCTAGATGGGTTGTGCAGCATAACAGGCTATTTAACTACCTGAATTTTAGAAATGTAGATCTGTGTAATACATATTCAAAAACAACCAGATCTAATCTACTAGAGCATGTAAATCAAATACTTAACTTTTGTAGTTTTGTGGGTGGGCTCCCACTTTCAGGGTCCACTAGTCTTCATATGCTTGCTTGACGATCATCACAATCTGGATCTTCATATCATTTCTTAGAAGAACTCCGAGCGATCATCCTTCCTTGGCTCCTTATGAGGAGGGTCGACTTCTACATCAACGGTTGAAGCTTCATGCTTCCTTTTGATTGAAATTCGACAGCTATTGGCATAATGACCGTATTTCTTGCACTTGTAGCATTGGATCTGAGATAGATCCTTCTTTTGTTTCTTTTGATCTGGGGGAGGACTTGATCTCTTATCTTGATGCTTGTGAATGTACGGCTTCCCCTCCCCTTGCCTTTCTTGGTATGAGATATGAACGCTTGATTTTCCTCAGGTTGAGTGCCATGAAGTCTTTGGCATGCTGCAATTCTGGTTTCTTCCTAAGTGCATTATGCCCATAGTTTATCAAATTTGGTCAAATTGGTTCGACCACTTATAGTTTGGATAAAAGACTCCCATGATGGTGGGAGGCCATTTAGAGTGGTCATAATGATATCCTTTACTTCAAGATTGTCTCCACTGGACTTTAGCTTGTCCCAAAGCTCGGTGATCCTCATGAAATATGAGGCAATATCCTCGGACTTCGTCATCTTCATGTTTGACAGTTGATTCATCAATGTGAGAGTCACATTGATGCTACTGTGTTCAAATAGCTTCTTTAGATTTTTGAACATCCTCCTCGTCGTCGTCTTTTCTGAGATCTGAGGAACCAAGTGATCTCTAATTGAGTCCACTAAAATCCTCCTTGCTTTGGCATCATCCTTTCTCTGGTTTGTCTTCTTTGGCTTCTAGCTTTGGGACCTTTTCATTTACACACTATAATAGGTCATTTTCTTCTAGTAGGAGAAGAACCCCAGACTTCCAAGCGATGAAGTTGGAAGCTCCTTCCAGACGATCTTTAACCTTCATGCCGATCATCTTGACTGTAGATCAGAATCTGAAACCCTAGCAAAGACTAGGTCAAAACTGAAGGTTGAAGTTTTGAAAAACTGAGTCCACAGATAAATGCGCCCTAGAGAGGTGAGTTGAGTAGAGGTAGATTCGAGCCAACACTGTGGAGAAAGTAGGTCAAAACTAGAAACCCTAATTTCTAATGCAGTTGCAAAATTAGGTCAAAATTGAACTATGTCTTCACCAAAAGACGTGCCCTCCTTAGAGCGAAACTCCCAAGGCTCTTTTCTTGCCAAAAGGTTGAGTGAAGACCTTGAAAGATGAAACCCTAGTTTCGACAGGTTGCCGACAACGTTCCGACAATGGCTTCTTCTAGTACTACTTCAATACCATGTTAGATTTGCTTATAAATAATAGCAGTATATCTTAATTGCATTTATCAATAGGATCACTATGAGATAGACAAAGCAAAACAATAACACAAGTATTTTTCACCTAGGAAACCCAATTGGGAAAAACCCAGCAACCTTCGTCTAGAGATAATAATTTTGAGATCAGAGTACAATGAAGAAAGAAAAGAAAATATGGAAATGCCTTCCAAATATGGAACCCTGAAAACCAGTCTTCTTCTAAGCTGCTGTGTAGCTGCACTCCTGTCAGAAACTGCGCACTTCACTTGTGATGTTGTGTTGTTGTTGTGTGTAATAATGAGGAGGGACGCCTTCTATTTATACTGTTTTCCCACCCAGAAATTAACTGGGGCTGACTTCACTTGGGGGTGCAATAATAATTTTATATTTTATTATTTTATTTTATACTTTTATTACTGGCTTTTCACCCCAAGGATTACATTGTTCTTTCTAGGGTTTAGATGAATGATTACAACAAGTTCAACTCCCGAGGGAGGATAATAAGAATAGCTTTTGAAGTTGCACAAACTCTAACAGAAAAGAGTCGCATGAATATGGGGGAACCCATGCCATGTCACCCCGCCACATTAAACAATTAACTTTGACTTTGAATTTTGACTTTTCCAAAATTGATCTTGGTGCATTTTCTCAAAAATTAGCAATTAAATGCCAATCTAATACTCTGTTAGCCAAATAACGCCTTCAAAGGGGTTTTAGTTGCCTGAAACATAGTGAAAGTGGTCACTGGAGGAAAGATGTTGCTCTGAGCTTGAAAATGAGCCCAACCATGCCAAAAACGAACTCTGGATCACACTTTTTTTACATTTTGAATTTTTTCATTTAAGCCATTAAAAAGTGGCTTAAAAAACGGAGAGAAAATAAATAAATAAAAAATAAAAATAATCTTTTTCGGAATCAAACGAAACTCTAGGGGCACCTGGTACGTGTCCATACAACTCAAAAACAATGCCTAACACACTTATATACATCGACACATAAACTTTAATAACCTCCTAAGGCCTACCCACCAAGACGAAAAATTCCACCTTTGGTGGAGCGATGAAAAACTTGAAAATTATACTTTGCTTATTCAACATTGCATAATTGACAAGGGAAAAAACACCTTGGAATAATCAAATTGATAGCCCAGTCTTAGGAAGCCAAGTCCTTTACAAAAAGTTTGTCGTCTTAGAGCATTTATTACAACGCCCCCAAGGGGTATGAACATGCATTTTATTAGAAAAAAACTGACCACAACTGGTCCTTAGGAACCGCGGAACCTTCTAAGCACTGATAATGAACAACTGGCTTGTTCAAAACTTTGGCAGCTCACTAGAAATCCACTAAGTGCAGAATTAGTGGATAACCTCTAACTCCAGCTGCGGGACGTGTGCTCGATCTAGTCTCTTACACAAGGAGAGCATACGAGAACACCAGAATCTTCGGTTTCTATATCCTGTAAAAACATATCAACTCGACAAGAAAACCTTAGTAGCACAAGTTTTATGAAAAAGAGCCAATGATCCAAAAGTTGCTTTATTTAAAATAAAGACAGAAACAAAATTTATTTATTCCTAAGTACAAAAGGAAAATTCGGAAAGTAAATGCTCACTTTTAAGGAACTTATATTCCTACTCTAATCATGATTTTAAGTAAAATCAAATATCCAATGTAACCATTTAAGCATTTTATTAATATAAAAAAGTTTTTTCTTGTCTTTGGTTACCAGCCAAAACAAGAATATAGTATTCAGAAAATGCAAACCTGCGTGATGACCCAGAAAAGGCGGGTTCCGTGGGAAATCATGAATAATGTCGTCAAACTTATTCCCAAACTGGTAGGTGCTCACGCAAGCTGCTTCTATCCATGACTGGATAGAACTGATATACAAATCGGCATAATGATGCAGATTAACTAGACAATCATACTGATCATCAAGGCTTACCGAATGATAACTCATTGTATAAGCCCCAAGATGCTCCAAATCATAAGGAACCTCTATATGTGAAGATGATGGTTGAGGCCGATCTTTTGTTAGTTGCATCATATTTGACTCTTCACTACATTGCTTCTCCAGCTATTCATTACTGATACTTTTGTTTGACTATGCATTATATGACTCTGAATGATCATATAAAAGGTTTGAATGCTCTTCTTCTATACAACATCTTTCCCAAGTATGTTGATCCACACTTCCCTCTATGGGCGTATCGTAAATTGGACTTCCACAAATTTCTGAATAAACACTCCTCTCGCAGGACATAGCATAGATGGGATTCCCAATAAGATTTTCACAAGTTGGATTATCTATAAAATTCCAATAGTCATCACTGCCATCTATGTCAGATATGAGAGTCTTCCTCGCTAGTATCACATCCCTGGCTATATCCCTCCTCATGATCATAGTCATCTTCTTCAAAAAAAAGGTGACAAGGTAGTAAACCTTCCAAACTATCATCATTATGCTCATTACAGATTTCATCATAAGTTTCACTATATGCTTCTGAAATGGTTTCTTCTTGAGATTGATCTCGAGAACAAATGTGATCCTCATCACTAAAATAATCATGAGAGGGTCCCCAATCTTCAATATTCTCTATTGATGTGACATGAGGATCTTCAACAATATCTTCAATGAATGGCTCTTCATGCACAAAATCAATGGGATCATAATGAATTTCTGAAAATTGAGTGTTGTTTTCCATGTTGATACTAGTTAGCTCAGGCTCTTCCACATGATATTCTTTCCACGGAAAGAAGTGAGCCAAATTAGTCTTAATGAATAAGTCAATATCATTTTCGTCATAATGCCACTGCCTTAGAAATATCTCAAGGAAATTGGCGGGGGAAGTAATAGATTTATTAGGAAGACCCTCATAAAACCAACATGAAACAATCCCCTGTGGAGAATGGGCAAACATCAACATCATATGATCTTCGTGGCATATGTTGAATTCAGTCATCCGTGAAAGCGACCCTCATAAAACCAACATGAAACAATCCCCTGTGGAGAATGGGCAAACATCAACATCATATGATCTTCGTGGCATATGTTGAATTCAGTCATCCGTGAAAGCAAAATCACAACATGAAATCTAGCAGAGTGATTATTATCATGCCCTCGGAAGATTGGAAGGAGACAATGTGTTTGGTCACCATCAATACAATTTGGGAAGCCTAATATTTTAAAGAAATCAGTCGAAGGATTTGCACGGGAAATTCGAGCTATAGTTTCCCTCCATTTAGCATCCATACTGAGAATCAGTGATCATGGGAACGTCTGGTACTGGAAGAGTAGGGTTGTCAAATAAAGAGCTTTAAAATTTTACTGTTTTAAAAGAAAAATATGCATCATAAATCTTTCACAAAAATTTCTATTTTTTGCTTTTCTTTGTAAAATAAAAGGAAAAAGGGTTAGTGGAGTCGCCAAATGAAAAATAAAGATCTACTCTAAACATTCATCAAACAAAGAAAAAACAAATAAGCAAATAAACAAAAGTCCTAACCCGAGAATAAAAAGATGTATCCTCGGCAAAGGCGCAAAAAATGTTGCCCGCCAATGTGCACACCATCAGTAGAAATCTTTCGAACGTTGTTTCCCAAGTGGGAAAGGTATGGCCTTGGGGGCAAGCAAAGAGTCAGGTGTTGTCACTTGATCTCGACTCCTCCGTTTAGGCAAACTCCTAACGAAGCCAAGGGGGGTAGACCATACAAAGAGTTTCTAAGGCTCTTGTGTGTTAAAATGTTTTTTGGTGTATGATGAGGATGGGTGTTTTTAGGAGTATTTTAAAGAGATTTACAACAATAGTTTAATGATCCAAGTATGTACTTGCAAGATAATTAAATATGCACAACCACTTGATAATGACAATTTAAAAGTAAAGCATCCATAGCATGATATGAAAATAGATAAAGCAAGTGCTCCAAATAGATAATAAAATGTTGTAAACAAGAACCATTGAAAAACTCTCCGACAGAGAGCACTCTTGATCCGCCTTATGGCGAGATTCAAGAGATTTATGGAAAAAGTAAAAAAAAATGTCAAAGTAAATGAACTGAAAATTAAACAACAAACTCTCTGATAGAGAGCACTCTTGATCCACCTTTCGCTGAGATTCAAGAGATTTTGTGTTCTTTTTATTTAGCAATTTATATGAAAACAGGAACTCTAATCTAAGACAAAAAGCAAAACCTATCCGATAGAGAGTGCTCTTGATCCACTTTTCAGTGAGATTCAAGAGATTTTATGTTCTTTTTAGCAAATTATATGAGATAAAAATCCTTCTCAAAAGATGAAGCTAACCTTTTCTATTCTACTCTAACAGTTTATTGTGCAGGTATAAAGCAAAGTAAAGTGCAAAAATAGACAACGGACGATACAGGCTTCTCCCAAATGGGGGAAGTGGGGTGTGGGAGCCCTTATCCCACTTGCTCTTTATTAATTATTACAATGCTTGTTTTTAGAGAGAGAATCACCTTTTGACCCTCAAAAACTGGTCAAAATGGTTTAAAAATTGCCCGGGAAAGAAGGGGAATGAAGAAGGGGGAAGTGGGTTGGATCTCGGGTGCTCCGAAAGGCTTAAAGCGCAAAATTTCAGCAGTGAATCCCTCTCTTTTTTGTTCAACCTGCTAAAAACCATCAAGTTAAAAGTTTACAAATTAGTGGATTAGTGCAATAATACAATAAGAAAAATACACTACCAAGTACTAGCAAAGATTGAAAAAAATTGGGGGCTTAAAGTATTGAGTAATAGGTGTTAGATCTAGGCTTATAACTATGATTTAGATGCGCTTTAGATCTAGAAAAATAACAAGCTAATGTTTATGATAAAACTTTTCTAAAAATGAAAAAAACTTGCTTCAACAGGTAACCAAGGAAAAGTTTCGAGGTTTGAGGGAGGAAGAAGAGAAAAGCTTTGCTCGAGCTTGAATCTTTCTGAGACTTGAAGGGCACAGGAATTTGTAGATTCTTCAAGATTTGAAGAAGAGAGCGATGCAACTTAGCTCTTCCCCTTACTCCAAAGTTGCAACCTGAAAAAACTTATTCACACTTGCACAAAAAGGGGTCAAATCTAGTACATTTAACCAATGGAAACCAAAAGAGCATGAATACAACTTCATAAACAATGCTACTCTTGAATCTCAAGAAGCCAAAATGTAAGTAAATAACTTGAAGCATCAAATATATACCCTATGTGTTTCAGAGAACCCTCTAAGCTAGATTGATTACCAATTTGATATCAAGCATAAACAAATTAGGACAAGAGTACCTCAATAAACATACACCATTCACCATGTGACATGAACACCAATGGACCTCCAAAGTGTCACTATTATTCAGATGATATCAACAAACAAATTACATGAGTAGAGGTTCCTTGCTTCTGCAGTGAATGAGGAAGAAGGCCTCGCTTTTATAACAAAACCCAAACCCAGGGGGGCACCAACCAACTGAAGATCAACTTGGAGTGTAACTGACTTGGACTGATCTTGAACTGAGTTAATCTGGAGTGGAAGTGAAGAGGAACTGACCTCACTCACCCAACAAATGCCAACACACCCCAACTACTCACCAAACACTCCACCAAACTCCCACACGTGCGAGTCCTTCATCCTCACGTGTTTTCATACAGCATTGATGTGATGATCAAATTTCATAGTTTTGAAACCATATGATAGCCACAATCCAAAAAATATATCATATTGAAAATTCTTTAAATCCTCATGAAGAGGGGTCCACCCTCCACACCAAACGCAACCCTCACATTAGCATGAGTTCGATGTTGACGCAACCCTCCTCACTAAACTAAGTCCCTTGCATTGGAAGGGCACATGATAACCGAGGTTTTAAAATTAATATTTCTTAAGTGGAGAGGGGTCCACCCCAATCCCACTCACCATCACATGCCTTAGCGTGAGTGCCCTCATCCTCACGTCATCCACTCTTTGAAATAATTCATGACTTCTTTTTAAACCAAAGTTTGGATAGCCTTCACATGGAAAAGAGTTGCATGAATATGGGGGAACCCATGCCATGTCACCCGACCACATTAAACAATTAATTTTGACTTTGAATTTTGACTTTTACAAAATTGATCTTGGTGAATTTTCTCAAAATTTAGGAATTAAATGCCAATCTGATGCTCTATTAGACAAATAACGCCTTTCGGGGGCTTATAGCTACCCGAAACATAGTGGAAGTGGTCACTAGAGTAAAGATGCTACTCTGAGCTTGAAAATGAGCCCAACCATGCCAAAAACAGACTCCGGATCACACTTTTTTTACATGTTGAATTTTTCCATTTAAACCATTAAAAAATGGCTTAAAAAACCAAAAAAAATTATAATCAGACAAAACTCTAGGGGCACCTAGTACATGTCCATACAACTCAAAAACAATGCCTAACACACTTATATACATCGACACATGAACTTTAATAACCTCCTAAGGCCTAACCACCAAGACGAAAATTCCCGCATTGATGGAGTAGTGAAAAAATTGAAAAATATACATCGCTTATTCAGCATTACATAATTGACAAGGGAAAAAACACCTTGGAATTATCGGATTGATAGCCCAGTCTTAGGAAGCCAAGTCCTTTACAAAAAGTTTGTCGTGTTAGAGCATTTTTTACAACGCCCCCAAGGAGTATGAACATGCATTTTATTAAAGAAAAACTTACCACACCTGGTCCTTGTGAACCGCGAAACCTTTTGAGCACTGATAATGAACAACTTGCTTGTTCAAAACTTTGGCGGCTCACTAGAAATCCACTAAGTGCAGAATTAGTGGATAACATCTGGCTCCAACTGCGGGACGTCTGTTCGATCTAGTCTCTTAGGCAAGGAGAGCATACGAGAACACCAGAATCTCTGGTTTCTATATCCTGTAAAAACATATCAACTTGACTAAAAAACCTAATTAGCACAAGTTTTATGAAAAAGAGCCAATGATCCAAAAGTTGCTTTATTTAAAATAAAGACAGTACCAAAATCAAATATCCAATGTAACCATTTAAGCATTTTATTAATATAAAAAAATTTCCTTGTCTTTGGTTACCAGCCAAAACAAGAATATATTATTCAAAAAATGCAAAACTGCAAGATGATCAAGAAAAGGCGGGTTGGGAGGGAAATCATGAATAATGTTATCAAACTTATTCCCAAACTGGTAGGTTCTTGCGCAAGCTACTTCTATCCATGATTGGATAGGACTGATATACAAATCGGCATGATGAGGCAGCTTGATATACTGATCATCAAGGCTTACCGAATGATAACTCATTGTATAACCCCCAAACTACTCCAAATCATAAGGAACCTCTATATGTGAAGATGATGACTGGGACTGATCTTTCATTAGTTGCATCATATTTGACTCTTCACTACACTGCTTCTCTAGCTCTTCATTACTGATGCTTTTGTCCGGCTCTACATGATATAACTCTGAAGGATCATATAAAAGGTTTGAATGCTCCTCTTCGATACCACATCTTTCCCAAGTATCCAGATCCACGCTTCCCTCTATGGGTGTATTGTAGGTTGGACTTCCACAAATTTCTGAATAAACACTCCTCTCGCAAGACATAGCATACATGATATGACTCTAAATAACCATATAAAAGGTTTGAATGCTCCTCTTCGATACCACATCTTTCCCAAGTATCCAGATCCACGCTTCCCTCTATGGGCGTATCGTAGGTTGGACTTCCACAAATTTCTGAATAAACACTCCTCTCGCAGGACATAGCATAGATGGGATTCTCAATAAGATTTTCACAAGCTGGATTATCTATAAAATTCCAATAGTCATCACTACCATCTATGTCAGATATGAGAGAGTCTTCCTCGCCGGTATCACATCCCTGGCTATATCCCTCCTCACGATCAGTCGTCTTCTTCAAAAAAAATGTCACAAGGTAGTAAACCTTCCAAACTATCATCATTATGCTCATTACAGATTTCATCATAAGTTTCACTATATGCTTCTGATTTGGAGTACAAATGTGATCCACATCACTAAAATAATCATGAGAGGATCCCCAATCTTCAATATTCTCTGTTGATGTGACATGAGGATCTTCAACAATATCTTCAATAAATGTCTCTTCATGCACAAACTCAATGGGATCACCATGGATTTCTGAAAACTGAGTGTTGTTTTCCATGTTGAAACTAGTGACCTCAGGCTCTTCCACATGATATTCTTTCCACGGAAAGAAGTGAGCCAAGTTAGTCTTAATGAATAATTCAATATCATTTTCATCATAATGCCACTACCTTAGATATATCTCAAAAAAATTGGCGAGGAAAGTAATAGATTTATTAGGAAGACCCTCATAAAATCAGTGTTCCACAGGGACGCGTCCCGCAGGGTCAAGGACGCGTTTCCACGTTTCCTGCGTCCCGGGGACTTGGGGACTCCTAGGCGAAACTTTCCCTCCCCAACCATGCCCCTTTGAGTTTTTTTTTAATATTTTCCCATTATTTTCACATTTTACAATTCCTACTTGGTACTACTTAGAAAATAAACTGATATATTTAGTATTTACATTGCACAATCATTAATATACATCAAATGAATTATTATTTTTGATATTTTATTTTATTTTTATAATTTTAGAGACGTCCCCACGTCCCCCCCCCCCGAATATCCCTAAATTTGGGGGTGGTCTCCACGCGTCCCGAATGTGCGTTTCCCCGCTCCCGCGCCCCCCCGTCCCGGAAACTTGGGGGAACATTGCATAAAATGATACAATCCCCTACAGAGAATGGGCAAACATCAACATCATACGATCATCATGACATATGTTGAATTCACTCTTCCATGAAAGAAAAATCACAACATGAAATCTAGCAGAGTGATTATTACCATGCCCTCAGAAGATTGGAAGGAGACAATGTGTCTGTTCACCATCAATACAATTTGGGAACCCAGATATTTCGAAGAAATCGATTGGAGGATGTGCACGAGAAATCCGAGCTGCAGTTTCCCTCCATTTATTATCCATACTGAGAATCAATGATCATGGGAACATCTGGTACTGGAAGGGTAGGGTTGTCAAATAAAGAGCTTTAAAATTTTACTGTTTGCATGGGCTCATCTACACACAATCAACTCAACAAGCTGTATGAGAAACAGGGTTTTATTCCTTCAATGAAGTCGCCATGTGAAAAGAAAAATATGCATCATAAATCTTTCACAAAAATTTATATTTTTTGCTTTTCTTTGTAAAATAAAAGGAAAAAGGGTTAGTGGAGTCGCCAAATGAAAAATAAAGATCTACTCTAAACATTCATCAAACAAAGCAAAAACAAAGAAGAAAAGAAACAAAAGTCGTAACCCGGGAATAAAAAGATATATCCCCAGCAACGGTGCCAAAAATGTTTCCTGCCAATGTGCACACCATCAGTAGAAATCTTTCGAAAGTTGTTTCCCAAGTGGGAAAGGTGTGGCCTTCGGGGCAAGCAAAGAGTCAGGGGTTGTCACGCAATCCCAACTCCTCTGTTTAGGGAAACTCCTAACAAACCCAAGGGGGGTAGACCCTACAAAGAGTTTCTAAGGCTCTTGTGTTTTAAAATGTTTTTTGGTGTATGATGAGGATGGTTGTTTTTCAGGAGTTTTTTAAAGAGATTTACAACAATAGTTTAATGATCCAAGTATGTACTTGCAAGATAATTAAATATGCACAACCACTTGATAATGACAATTTAAAAGTAAAGCATCCATAGCACGAGATGAAAATAGATAAAACATGTGTTCCAGATAGATAATAAGCAAATGAATAATTGAGAAGTCCAGTGCCAAATGGAGTTAATGTAGTGCTTGGGATGCTTGAAACAAGTCTGGGGTGTGTTTGAGAACGTTTTGCAAGTGTTCTTGGTAAATTTTATTGTAAATTTTAGGGGTGAAGTTGTTTCTTAAAATGGAAAGGGATCTCCAAGATATACCTTTCGATACTGGAGATATGTCTGGATAATAGTCTAAGTGGTTTCATACAAAAACATGTGGGTTGTCTAGAGTCTCTAAAGCGGTGTTCAACACTACACCAACAAAGATGTAGCCTAATTGTGCTTCGGTGCAGTGGTTCACGCGTTCCCAGGAAGAATTTGCCCACTTTTGATTATTAGCGATCAACGCCGTATTTTCGTTGGTTTTCTTGGGAGAGTGTTTTATTTATGGTTGAGTGGATTAAAATGTGAAGATTTAGTGAATCTACAACTGCTTCTGGGTATCTCACAATTGGGTAGAGCTTACACAGTGTAGTAAATGTAAATTCCAATTTTATAAAATGTTGTGAACAAGAACCATTGAAAAACTCTCCGACAGAGAGCACTTTTGATCCTCCTTATGACGAGATTCAAGAGATTTAAGGAAAAGGCTAAAAAAATGCTAATGTAAATGAACTGAAAATTAAACAACATACTCTCCAACAAGGAGCACTCTTGATCCACCTTTCGGTGAGATTCAAGAGATTTTATGTTCTTTTTATTTAGCAATTTATATGAAAACAGACAAAAAAAAAAAAAACCTCTACGACAAAAAGCAAAACCTCTCCGATAAAGAGTGCTCTTGATCCACTTTTCAGTGAGATTCAAGAAACTTTATGTTATTTTTAGCAATTTATATGAGATAAAAAACCTTTTCAAAAGATGAAGCTAACATTTTCTACTCTACTCTAACAGTTTAAGGGACACAACCTTATGTCATAATCATTGTTGTAAGTTTGTAACTAATAATCTAATTTATGTTCATTACAAAGGAGCTTTAGTTCAAGATCTTTGTACAGATCCCACCAAGCCATCAAACAAACCAGCAGGAGGTCCCAAGGCCGAATTCTCTCTGCATAGAGTACTACTCTGCAGGTCCACCTGAACAACCATTCTTACATTTGGAGATTCTTCCCCTCAACCTTGGATTTTAGGAGTGATGGACCTCATCAATCTAGGGATCCCCCCAGGTTTTCACAACCAAATCCCCTCAATCACAGAAATTTTCTGGATGACATCATCAAGCAATGCTTTGGTCCCTCAGGATGATTGACTACTCAAATCTGAATCCATTCTATTCCTCTCTATCTCTCCTCATTCTTATTCTAGAATCTAGACCCAACATGCCTTGATATCTCCCTTTGTATTTGGTTTTGGCTTTATTTTTGCAGTACTTCTTGTGTTTCTCTTGGCTAGTTAATTAACTCTTTCTCTACTTTTAAGAAGGCAGAGATAGGAGTTGCTTTCACACTCTCACTATGTAATCACATTGGTTGTGCTTTCAATCCCCATTGGACCATTTTGTGGTCCCTTGTACATTAATAAAATTATCACATTGGTTGTGCTTTCAATCTCCATTGGACCATTTTGTGGTCCCTTGTACATTAGAAAAATTATCTTATCTGATCAAAGAACTCTTTCATATCATAGCATAAAAGGGATTTCACATAACCCTAACACCAATCCTTCCAAAGGGCACCTTGTATAAGAATGTCGTTCAAAGATAAATCCATTGCCATGCTTTTATCGAGATTGGGTTTATCTTTGATAACCTCAAATTCCTTTAACTGTTTTTTTCAAAGGGAAACCTCATGGGATGCCCCCTTCTTCCACAAAATATCCAAATGGAGGGAAGCTCAAGCTGGTCAACCACCATCTACAGTAGCAGTAGGTAACCCTGAGGAACTTGAATGGATTTGAACCTGTCACCTATGGCTTTCCCTTGGTGACATGCCTTGAACAAATGGTTCAACCAATTAAAAAAGCTAACCCTTGGGACTAAATCCTTTTAAGGTTTTACTTGGATATTATTTATATTTTATTGTATTGTTATGATATTGACTTGTATTTGTAGCAGTTTCCCAAAAGGGGCTCTACAGTTCGTGCTTCCTGAAAGAGTTAAAAAAGGATTGCTAAAGGAGAATTATGATATGTCTATTACTCAAGGCATAAGCAGAAATAACGATACAACAAAACAGAGAGCTCCAAATCAAGAATGCAAAGGCATAATGATAGGTACAACTGTCATTAAAAAAAGACAAAGCAGGAGAAAACCAGAATTCATAACAGAAATAGACATTAAACAACCATTTAAAATTTGATTTCTGTTGTAACGATACAAGCATTCATAATTTGTGGGAGAAAAGTTAATGTTGAATCTCAATATTTGTTTCTTGTATATTCTTGTTTACTGATAGCAATATATGCAGATCTATTTTACTTTGAATTGTTACATGACTAGCAACTAGTTCTTCAAGATATAAAAAAAACATACACAGCTGCAAGAGGAGTTTAATTATCTACACATAAACATTAGCAACTTTCTAAAATCAAAAGCGTATGCAAAGCATTCCTATGATGGCTTTCATGAAGCAGTAAGAACTGAAACAAAATATCAATACATGTTAAGAATTTGGTTAATTTTTGGAACAAGAATGTTAGCTAAACTCACCTCCAAAGCATTTATTCCACCAACCACAAACACAAAAAGTAAACTTTGATCACCCAGTCTTGGTTTCGCCTGAAAAGATAAACATCTTCCTTTAAATCGTTCGCCATATTTACAGATACAGTTCCAAAAATAAAGAGAGTATGATAACTACCTGTCCAAGACCAAATCTACCAAGCCCACTTTTGAAAAGTCGCCCCATTGCAGAGGAATGATACTCTAATCCAGGTATATCACATTTTGCAAAGACCATTGATAAAATTTTCGAAATTAATCCCCTGTTTGTATGTGAAGTAACATTCGAGATTTCCTCTAAAGTTGATTGCCTGTCCCTAAATAGTAAGGCTCTTCCTGCATCTGATACTTTGTGGAGAACCTTGAAAACATTATCCAACCTATCACGCAATTCCAGTTTAAGTTGCAATTCTCCATACTCTTGCTCCCTTTCTCCTTCCACTTCTTCTTCCTCCCAGCTGCCCCACTGATCATCAAAATCAATGGAACTATGATCTTCAACTTCATGTGTAAGCTCTGGTTGGGCTTCATTGAGATTCTTCGACTGTAAGTTTTGCCAGTGTGATTCTAATGCCCCCTCTAAACCATGGAGGAAACCAATATTGACACCTGGAGAACATTCAAGAATTGCATCTACAATCGCTTCTTTCAAAGAATGTTCCTCTTCCCATGAGAATGGGCCTTCCGAGCCAGAACTTCTGAAACTTTCCCCAGCCAAGGAATACCCAACAATTGAAAGAATTATGGCATCTCTGATTGAAAGAAGACCAGGAGGTGGTTCATGACTCTTGCCTTGATTTTGAGTTCTCCATGTGACACTTTGATTAATAAGGTCTTGTATTTGACTACAGAGACTTTGGCTTGTATCACCAGCACTCAGCATCAATATTCTCTCTGCACTTGAAAAAGCCTCCCAACATGTACTCCATGGCTCGCTTAGGGCCACTTCAGCAGCTTTTGCTAGTTGGATAATCCCTCTACTTCTCATGAGGCTTGCTGGGTTTGAGGCTAAGGTATTTATCAAAGAACGCAATTCAGATGCTGTAACAGCACCAAGGCGACTTCTTAGACTAACTTTTTCTTGATGGAGTAATTCTTGAAGCCATTTTTTTATAAGTAGTGCCCCATCTTTTGTTCGTCTTTCAAGTAAAGCTTCTAGACAGTGCACATCATTACAACTCCCAGAAGAAGCAAGTGAACCATACAGTTGATCTAGCTGACTGCACCCTTTCTCTATATGAAGATTTATATTCTTCTCATCATGTGCACCTGGAGTTAGTGAACCAAACGTCCCCTTCCAACCTGACATAAATGCAGTCAGACCTTCATTTGAGAAATGGCCCCCATTGTTCATAGAATTGCCTGGCTTGAAAATGCTCTCCAGTGGAACTCTAAAATCAGTTGTAGGATGCTGCAAACAAGATGAGCTAATTGTGTTAGGTGCACCATTATCTGGTGGGTGTGGAGAGAACATGCTTCTGTCCCTTCTAGGCAATGCCGAGAACATTCGATCAACAAGTGAATCACCATGACAGCATGGTGTCACAAGATCAAGAGAGCGGTCTATAAGTAGTAGGCCTGTAGATCGTTTTGTGCGGCCTCCCACATCATAAAGGCTTGAAAAATCAGTCAAAACCTTTCCAATAGCTCGAGACAGTGGACCCAGAGTAAAAATCTCCATTTTAAGATCCATCTGCACAGTTGTAGATACCAATCTTAATTGTAATGATAGCTGTTAAATTATTATTTCATAATCATGGGGTATTTATAAGAAAATATAAGAAGATAAATAATATCATAATTTAACTCAATGGGGCAGATCTGCTAAACTATTCAACATGAAATGGAGGAGATAACTTTTCAAACACAACAGTAGAGTAGAGACTGGTAACAAAAATGAGTACAACCTGACCAGCAAGATGATGAAGAAAGTATGCAATTAGAGTTGCTCCTGGTGGAATATCATCCCCATCAGAAGTCAATTCCATACTAATTGGTGGCAACCCTGGGCTCAAAGAATTGTGAAATTTATCAGATAGGCGTGCCTCTGCAACAGCACTCTCTGATGGTAAAACAAAGAATTTGGGTGAAAGTGGGCAAAAGACCATAGGAAAGTGCTTCACCGACACTTTTAAATGCTTCCAAGATTCTTCCTTCCTAGTTGTAGAACTGAGACCATCTAAGCTCTTCCCAGCAGAATTCTCTTCGAGACCAAAGATTGCACCTTCACTTGAAGTTGGCCATGGCCAATCCTCTTCCTTGACAGCAATNCCCAAAGGTGCATCAACATATGCTGAATGTGCATTCTGCAATCAGGCCAGACGTAATGTTGTAGTAAATCAATATAAATCTTGTACAGGAAATAGCCACTAATGTTTGGTACAAAGTTCAAACTTCAAACCCATATGGCCTTAGCATTGAGAGAATATGTTCTTCATCTTTATAGCCAGAAAGATCATAATAATGTAACACAATAACATTCACCTATCAAACTTAAAGGAGACAAAATGAAAGAAATTACATCAGTAAGCAAATCAGCGACACCTCTGAATTAAATCAAAAGGCCTGTAAATAGAAATCCTAGGAGCATCCAACAACTTCAATTCCAATAATAAAGGATGTAAAACTGCTTCTTTCAAAATCCATTCAATATTGTAGTGAATAAGAGTTTCCAAAGTAACAGACAGTGGACAATAGAGCCTGTTATTACTGACCAAAACTGGAATATCAGGTCTGGGATTGGACACCAAATTATCACACTGTTGCCATCTCCATACTGCATGAAAATCTCTTACAAAACTTTAAAACGAAAAATGCTCAGTATTCCATAGGAAATTGAGAGGGAAATTGCATGAGAATAGGTTGATGGTAAAATACAGCAATACAAGAAAAGTACATATTATGCTGTGGACTGCAACGGAGAAGAAAAGGAAAAACATGAATTCCTCAATATTCAGCATGGCATTAATGAAAAAGGATGAGAAAGGCCAGAGACAACAAATCCAGTCAAAATATGAAAAGCAGAAATCCAAGGATTAGGAAGATTAAAATGTAGACTACAACCTGTGAAAGTATTGTCTTGCCAAAGTTCAAAGGTGTGTTGAGGGTAACATTGCTCTTCAAATTATATATAAAAAAACATTGCAACCAGTTACCCTCATATTGTATGAGTAGTAAACTTGTGATTTTTATCACATCGATAGTGATTTGCAGCTAGTACCTTTTCGATCATTGGATTGGCTTCAGGGCATACTTCTTCATGGATCCATTCCATTCTTGGCATTTGATAGGGATCTTTGGTGGAGGGGACTCATTTCTCCTTGTTGATAATGATTATCATGTTTGGTCATTTGGTGGAGGTTGCTTCAGTTGTGCATCATGTTCTTTGTAATTTGATGGAGGCACTCTTCATGTTGGATCAGTGATAGGGTAAACTCCTCATGCTCAAGTCACTACTATTACTTGGTTGTTGCATGGTTGGTCATGTCTTGTTCTTAGTTGTTAGTGTCCTGTCGAATGGTGGTGCATTTTCCTAGTGTTTTCCTAGTATCATTTACATTTTCATCGCATTTCCATCATTTTACCTGGGTATTTTGCTTATTTGATCATATTTTAACATATGACATAACTAAAATCCATATTACACTTTCACTTTATCACTTTCCCTTTCCTAGAGAGTGCAGGACACATATTGATTTCATTTCCTTAAGTTTCATTTCATATTAACCCTTCATTTTGCCACATTTTCACTTTTCAGCAATTCCAGTGTGAAACTGGTTTGGGATATTTTGGGGATAATTTTATTTAAAGATTAATTAACCCCAGACATTAGCCTATGCACCATTAGTTTTTATAAAGTTTTCATTAGGTTTTGTAGCCTTATTCCCTATGTTTTGATTCAATCTATCACAGGGAATGCAACTTTAAGTCATATGTCACATATTTAAGGATAGTGCCCCCTTTTTGGCACGCATTTCAAGGCAATATACTAAAATAATAATATTTAATTGTGCCTCTCTTCACAAATTTTTTTTGGCCATACCACTTCACTCATCCATACATATACACATTCCTCAATAGGAGGTAAGCTCTAGGAGGTCCACTTGCAAGTTGCATCTTTGAATAAATCTTGTTCACACCTTCCACATCAAGTGAAGTAATTTAAAGTTAGTTAGATCTATATCTCTTGGAAGGCGCACATGTGGAGGCTATACCTACCTCAATATTTAATTATTAGTTGACTCAACTCATGGAAGTGGTTACTTGGAGAAAACATTATTTTATTTTTACCATGTCAAAGCATCTTAAATGGCGCACAAGGAGGAACATTATTTATTATTGCTTGAGGTTTTGACTTCGTAAAAGGGGCCTATTTTGCTAGTACGCCCTCTTTCTTGGAGAATCCCTTGTAATATTTTATTAATTTTTCTAGTGGAGTGAATTCTCCTTGAGGGAGTGAAGACCTTTGACTTAGCAAAGTCCTAACTAACTATTTTTTAATTATTGTTGGACTTGTCAAGGAATTGGTTATTAAAATAACCATATTTTATTGTAAGAGAGATCTAACTCCTCTATAAAGGAGTATTCCTCTCCTTGGAGCCTAATAGATATATTCTTCATGGAGCATATGTGAAGTGTAAGAGTTTCTATCCTATTAATGTGAAGCTTCCATGAATTACATTGTTGTTTTCATGCAAAATAAAATTCAGTCACAACTTATCTCAACCAGAAGATAAAATTTCAACCTCGAAATTCGTGCCCACCCCAGAAATTAAATCTCAGAATTACCAGTCTGCAAAACACCTCGAAAATCGTGTTGCTACAGGACTGTACAGACGCTGTACGATCTGACAATACGGTCTGCTGCCTCGAAAATTGTGCCCACTGGAACAGAAAATCTCTGCCTCGAAATTCTTGCCCTTTCTCTGACTGAAAAACATTATACGAACAGGTACAGTACGGCTGCAATTAATGCATTAATTGCTGCCTCGAAATTCATGCCAATGCTGCTATACGGATTTCTTGGGATTCCTGCCAGTTCAAGCTGTACAGATTTCTTGGGAATTGTGCCTCTGCTCAAGCTGCTCACCTTCTCTCAAATTCAACTTTCTCTCTTTCTCTCTTCTCCAATGCTCATGGAAAAAACTGACTTAGACTCTAATGCCTTCCCTTGCCTTTTTGGTTTCTAAATGAGGAAGTTAAATAGGCATCTAATCCAAGGGCCCAAAATGTATTAGATGGATGGATGAGATTAAATGCACTTTTAATTCTCTCCAAAATTAATTTCACTCACCTCACTTAAATTTATCAAGAAGTCGCTTTATTCTCTAAAGTGAAAAATTAAAACTCATCTCAAGTTATTAATTGCAAGGGTCACTTTATTTTCCCTTTTTTGTGATTTAGGCAAAAAAAATCACTAGAAGAACACTTTCCTAGGTATAAAAGTCAACAGTTCTGTGTATTAAATGGTTATATGATTGTTTTCTATAGCTAATTTGGCATTATACATGCTTTTTTAATATATATGCATCAAAATATATTAAAATATGTATTATATAAAAAAGGCTCCCAAAACGGAAGCTTTTGAAAATTTCTCTTTTTGCTCCCGCTACCAACAACGTAGATTTGTCCCCAAGAATTCAAAGTAAACCTTCAATCTTTCAGGGAGAAACCCCCTGAATTGGCATGCTGGAAGTAAGAGGGAGTGTGATCGGTCACTGAAAACACCCCCTAGCTGTTTACTCAGAAACCTTTGAATACATTCTTACAGGGGTATTTTCAGGTGATAACAGGTTCAATTGCTTATGATGATGCACAGATAGAAAATTGTTTTGTTGGGTCTTCTGACTAAGCTAAAGCATTTTTAAGGTTTCAGATCATTGCATAAATCGGGATGTTGTGAGCAGGGATGTGAATATTGAGGGAAAAACAGATTAATCAGGACGATGGTTGTTGCTTTGAAGCTGAAAAACGGAAACCTGTTCTGCAAGGAAAGGTGTAGAATGCTAGGGTAAACATCATGTGATACTGAGAATGCTTTAGGAGAAGCAGAAAATGTTTCTGGTTCAGATGGTGAAGCGCACAAAAGGACAGGCTTGAAGATGTGAAGGAAGAAGAACTTCTGCTGTAGCG
The DNA here is from genome assembly GCA_001517045.1 of Pseudotsuga menziesii. Taxonomy (NCBI): domain Eukaryota; kingdom Viridiplantae; phylum Streptophyta; class Pinopsida; order Pinales; family Pinaceae; genus Pseudotsuga; species Pseudotsuga menziesii. Next base: position 343,855 of record LPNX010120020.1, read on the forward strand.
TGATGGAGCAAGTGGAAGGCTTAAAAGAGGAGATAAGCAGGATGTACAAGAGCATTCATGTGTTCTGCTTACTGCTGATTTGTCTTCTATTTCAACCTTGTTGAATCCCATTTTGATGAAAGGATGAATGGAAGAAAGCACTCATGGCTCCTACAGCGAAGCTGCACTTAGCCAGGGTAGTGCCAGCCATAGCAATGCAATCTGGTTGGTGGATTTACATGACAAATGTAAAGAGTAGTGAAAATCAACCATAGAAGGTGCAATTTGCTGGTGTGAATTAACCATGCAAAATGGAATTTATGGGTGTGGATGAAACACTTTGGTAACTAGGTGTAGAAAATAGCAGCTTTTTGGAGTTGAAATCAGCTTCTATATCGGCAGTAGGTGGGCTGAAATTTTCAACCAACATTGACTCTCATCTTCTTGATGAGTCAATGTTTAGACCGGTGGTTGTTGACTTGGAGTATCCTGCCATGTGCTTGATTGGACATTGTCTCTCTCATTGGATTTCTTTATGCATTTATGCATATTGAAATTTTGAATAAGATCAAACAATCTCTGTTTTTTCTTTCTTTTCCCTCTGCAAGTATTCTGCTTGCTTTTGTTATGGGCAACTTTTATAAAATGTTATTTGCAGGAATATACATAAAAGAATGAGGCTGTGTATACTAGCAGCAATCTGTCTACAACAGGTCAAGAGAAAAGGCCAGCATCAATTACTTTAATATACTCAAAAAATGGATGTAAATGATGAACACTGTAAAAACACATGGCTAAACATTAGAGTTGAAAACAATGAGGGACTTAGTTCCCAAATGTGGCAAAGTAAATGAATAACAAATAAGGAGTTTCTCCATAGGAACAAACTATTAGATATGAGGTACTTAGTTCCCAAATGTGGCAAAGTAAATGAATAACATATAAGGAGTTTATCCATAGGAATAAACTATTGATATATCATCTATTGAGTTTTTAGTCTTATTTATATAACTTCCTGTACATATGGCAAGCTATCCTGCCTAACAAGTTAAACATGTTTGATCTTTATCCCCAATCATGCACATGAGCATGGCTCAGTCAATTTGTGTATGAGCACTTCTCAAAATAAATGATAATTATTCAAGCCAAGAAAACAAAATTACGCCTACTTTAGCTAGCAAAATCTAAAATTACTAGCTGTACCAAAAAAGCACCTCTGAAATAGATGTAAATACGGTGCAGTGTCGGATAGAACGATGCATGTGCAAGCAGCGTAGAATATACCGATGTGCATCGCTCAAGAGACGTGATGTCATGACCACCATCTTCCGAATCGGTTCATCAGATGTTGCATGCCAGCAAACAGCCTGAAATGCAGAGAAATTCAAAAGTAAAAAAATATCCTTTTAAAATATAACGAAGATAAAAAATAAATCTAAACACTAACACCATAGTAGTTTGCAAAAGGTAGATCAGTGGAATCAAATGCATTGAGCAGCAATTTTGTATGAGAAATGTTTCTTCAAGACAAGACTATTATGGATAGCATTCCCCTTTCAAGATATAATGCACCTAAACCAAAAACTCTTTACAAAATCACCGGCAGTTAGAAATTCTGTTAAATATATTATCCCAGGACTCAGAAGATAAGCTGCCAAATGATCCAAATCCCGGGACATACATATCTCTCCAGCAGGTATGGATTCCTGTACAGACAAAATGATAGGATCCTCATGGACACAGCCAACTGGCAACAGTCTTTGATGCTAGCTAAAACAACCCCAGCCACTGAAAGACGAGAAAACATAGCTATCTCCCACAATTTTGATATGAAAGACAATTTCCTTCAATAATCATAATTTGATATATGATATCATATTCATAAAAGGACAGACATAGACTCTAGGTATTTTCAAGGGAGTTTTTAAAAGCCACTTTTTGTAGAAAATTCTGGGTTTTACTGCTTGCTGGTTTAAATGAACATTTCTGTGGTTTTCACTTTCAGTCGGTTTTGCATTGACTGAAAGTTACTTAAGAAATAATGCTGAACAATTTTAAACACACAGTAAAATACTAACAGGCTGAAAACAAATATGGACAGTCACACCATAAATTTGACTCAGAGATTTTTGGCCAAATAAGCCTTGGAAAAACCCACAAGGGGAAAACCAGTCAGAGAGAGGAGAGAGATTTTATTATTTCCTTCAGCAAAAATCAAACATTAAATTTACAGTCAAAAATTCCAACTTATCTCAACCCAGATTTTTTGACCAGCAGCAGACTGTCTCGATTTCTGTGCATGAACAGCACCTCGATTTCTGAGCCAACCGTACAATAATAAATGCAGGCCGTACACTCACTTTCTGACCTCGATTTCTGTGCAAAAATCGTACAGCATTTAATGCAGGGCCATACCCTCGATTTCTGTGCTGTCCGTACCCTCGATTTCTGTGCAAATGTAATGCTGTCCGTACAGCAATAAATGCAGGCCGTACAGACTTAAATCTCCTCGATTTCTGTGCAGGAAAATAAATGCAGGTCATACAGCATTTAATGCAGCCGTACTTCTCCTCGATTTCTGTGCCAATGAAAGCAGCCGTACAGTATTAAACAGGCCGTACTCTCCTCTCGATTTCTGTGCCGAATTTAATGCTCCTGTACTCCTCGATTTCTGTGCATAAATTTTCTTGGGAAATGTGCCAAAACCCTAGCTCGTCCTCCTTCTCTCTCAGCTCTTCTTTCTTCACCTGGAAAAATGAAAAGTAAAGTCTCTTTGCCTCCCTCAGCCTTTTTGTCTAACCCTAAGTGGGTATCTAATCCAACGGTGGAAAAAGATCGAATCCAATGGATGAGATTCAGTGAGAGTAAAAATCCCTTTTATTTAATTCACATAAATAAAATTACTCACCCACTTAAATTTATCAAAAAGTGACTTTATGTTTATAAAGTCTCATTAAGTGACATTTAATGTGAGGGTCACCTTTTTCCCTCTTCTAAGTGACTTAGGGAATAAAGTCACCTAGGGAACATCTGCCTAGGTACAAAAACTAACACTCCCTCTTACCGAGGAAGGTGTTCCCCCTCCCCAAACTTTCCCCTCCCCAAAGACTTCGTCAGAATATCTACAACCTGCTCATCAGTGGATATATACTGAAGCTCAACTGCCCCTCTCTGAACGTAGTCACGGATGAAATGGTATCTGATCTCTATGTGCTTTGACCTGTCATGGAACACTGGATTCTCAGAGAGCTGAATGCAACTCTGATTGTCACAGTAGATCATCGTAGGCCTAAGCTGCTGATCAAACAAATCTACCAATAACTTGCGAAGCCACAGTGCTTCACAAGTAGCCTGACTGGCTGCCATATACTCAGCCTCAGCAGAACTCAATGCAACGGACTTCTGTTTCCGACTGAACCACGACACTGCTGCCGAGCCCAAACTGAAACAACAACCGGAAGTGCTCTTCCGATCCCGCACACAACCTGCCCAGTCTGAATCTGTGAACCCAACCAAGCTGACTCCACCCGAACCCCTGTAGTCCAGACCATAATCCACTGTCCCTGCAAGATACCTCAATATGTGCTTTGCGGCTGTCCAGTGCACACTCCTAGGCTCAACCATGAACTGACTAAGAGTGTTCACCGCAAAACACAAGTCTGGCCTGGTGTTGACCAGATACATCAAAGACCCAATGAGCTGACGATATATAGTGGGATCCACCAACTTTCCCTCGGAAGCATGAAGTTGCTTCCAGTTGGTGATCATAGGTGTGCACATCGGCCTGCAGTCCTCCATCCGAAATCTCCTCAGAATATCAGTTGCATACTTCC
>LPNX010120056.1:6049-22138 GCA_001517045.1 Pseudotsuga menziesii
ATTTGGTAGAAAAAGAATGAATTACTTACGTGCTTCAACATTAATAGTTAAAAAACATTTATATTATCCAAATTATCCAAACTAAATAACTAGAATCATCATTGAAAACGAAAATTGCTACTTTATATATTAAAGTCATCATTGAAAAGGAAAATAGCTACAAAGTAGCTAATTAGATTATATTCAGAGTCGATATATATTTTGTATTTTAGTAAAAGGAATCTTAATATTTATTATTTATTATTTTTATTAATTATTTATTATTAAAAGTACATTGTCAATAAAAACTTGTTCATATCATTCTTTCTGAAAAGGTTAACCACTTTGTTTGGATTTAAATTAGTGTAAATTTCTTTTATATTACATAAATATAACTAAGGTAAATAAAAACTTGTTCATATCATTGTGAAAAGGTTAACCACTTTGTTTGGATTTAAATTAGTGTATTCTTTTTATATTACATAAATATAACTAAGTTAAATATGGTAAAGAATATATTATATAATAATAATATAATATAAGTTAATTAAATTTTCCGTCCCAATGTTACATAACCAAAGTTATTCATGGTCAAATGAAGTCATTATGGTTAACCATAATTAACCAAAGTTGACCATAGTGGAACATGATTAACAATAGTCGTTCACAATCAACCATAATAAAGCATAGTTATATTTTTGAAATTATAGTTTAATACAAACCATGGTCATCTCTCTTAATGTCACAATGCAACATAGCCTTTGATGAACATTGTGATGTGATATGGCCATTTAAAGACATTTAACATTTTGATATAACTCAACCTAGATGAAAATTACATTTTGACATAAGCATTAATTAACATTGCATTCAAACAAAACCCTTCTAGAGTGTTGCAATGTTACATAACAATTCATAAATGTTGCAAAGCAACATAACCATTATGAAATGTAGCAATTTGGCATTTAAGTTAACCTAGTTGAATGTCATAATGTGGCATACCTAATGAAGAACATCATATTCCAACATGTCCCTTCAAGAACATCACAATGTCACATAAGCATTAATTAACATTGCATTCAAACAAAACCCTTCTAAAGTGTTGCAATGTTACATAACAATTCATAAATGTTGCAAAGCAACATAACCGTTATGAAATGTAGCAATTTGACATTTAAGTTAACCTAGTTGAATGTCATAATGTGGCATACCTAATGAGGAACATCATATTCCAACATGTCCCTTCAAGAACATCACAATGTCACATAACCCTTTGTGAACATCATAGACATAACAAGTAAATATGTCAACTAAGCGATACACGCCATATTTTTAATGTCAATCATGGTCTTAATTTTTAATGTCACAATGTGACATAGCCCTTGATGGACAATGCAATCACAACAAGATTTGAACCTGAAATTCGATGGCATCCAACGAAGTTGACTATAACGTTGGATTTCACCTTGGTTATTACAATTTTTTTGGTTTATTTTAAAATTTTCTCTAGCTTTCGTCGAATATTCGACGATTGATGGTAATCTGACAATATTCATTAGATATTCGACTTTGGTCATTGGATTACCGACGACGGGATTAGAATGGTCAATATCCTAAATGTGTCGAATATGCCACAATAATTTATTTTTAGAAACTAAATAATAGTCCAGTATTCTGACATGTTTGCTATATAAGTGACAATTTGTGGAAGTTATATAACCTTTACATGAACGGTTTTACATACAAAAAGCCACAATTATTTGAATACTATGATTAAAAATAATGAAGTGTGGACCTTGATTTTTTAAGATCGATAACCATCAATCAATATTGGTATCCAAAAATGTCATAACATATCAATATTCATGATCCACACAATAAAAATCATGAATTGCTTGCTAGATTGTGGGATGGAGTGAAAAGAAAGGGTGATGGGAAATGCTATTGTCCATGTAGTCACAGTAGGGCCTTTAAAAGGAAAAGAATAAAGATCTCAACAACCAAAGGACATTGTAGGGAATATGGACATGTTGAGGGGGGACATGACTATCATCCATCTGTAAGTTGTTCATTACATATGTCTTTATATTGATTTGTTTTGTAATTGTATGTATCATTTTAATATTTCTTATTTTAAATGATATCTCTTGAATATGGTTTCATGTAATTATAAAGGAAATACATCCTACGACAATATATCGCCTAGAGGATGTGCTTTCGGAAAGAGCACCAATGGACCATGGAGCTATGAATAATGAAGAACAAGTTAATGATCATATAGAACAAGATGATCATACTGATGACATAGTTGAAGATGATACTACAAATACATTAATCCATGATACATTTAATGAAAGAATGGATGATCATGAAAATGATGACTTTGATGATGTTCATGATTTACCTCTTCTTGAGAATGAATACAAACCCCTTTATGAAGGCTCCAACACAAATCTTCTCTCTGTTATATTGTTGATAATGAACTTGAAGGTTATGAATGGTGTTTCAAACAGATGAGTCACACAGATGTTAAGGTATGTAATATATTCCATCACATACATATGATCATGATAAAGGTTATCTTTGATCATCTGATAATTTCATTGTTAATTCGTAATTAGTAAAATTAATATGGATGAAACATATTTCATTAATATTATTTATATATTATATTAACTATTTTTTTACTTTAATTTGTTGTAGCTTGATAGATGAATTTTTGTTGCCATCGCCAAATATTTTACCTTCCACATATCGAGATTTATCTATCATCTTGAAAGAAACTGAATTGCAGTATGAAGCAATTGATGCATGCCATGATGACTGTAATGTCCCCGGTTTTGACCCCGTTTGCATGATGTATATATTGTAATTAATCGTGGTGAGGAGCTCAAGGAAAAAGCCCCACCATCGATTTGGTTGTGTGTGTGTTTCGGCAATGGGGATAGTTGCCGATGGTTTATCGTGCCATTTGGCACATTATAATTCGGCATCATGTAAATACGCACATCAATTAAAACTAAAACCACAACCAGCTACGACAATGCAACGTTGAATGAAAAGGGCATGATTCCAAAGGATAAGGGGTGGGGGATGTCAATCCTTGGTTTATAGGGGGAAAACCCATGTGTTTCCACCTTGTGTTGTTTTGCCACCTTTCTTGTTTCACCAACTTCTTCAATGGCTTGGTTTTGTTTGTTGGGGGCAGTTATGGCTGGTGGTTGAGGCAGTTATTGCCTTTGGGAGTGGGGTGGCGGGACTGTCAGTCCCTTGCCTACACGCCCACTCCACCCACGACTGCATTCACTCCATGCTTGGTCCCCATCTTCTCCACGACGCCATTTTTTCTTCCCTGTCGGTTCACTCTCACGCAGAGGCTGGGATCCTCACGCAGAGAGGCATTATGTTTACCCTCACGCACCAGTCGCGGGTCTTCTCTGGTTGTGTACGCAGCGAGCAGGTGAAACGGCCTCAAGGGCCTGATTTCCACTGGTATGTGTCATATCCGTGGCTTTAATCCACGTTTTCTGCTTGTTGTTGGTTTCACCCACGATTTGGGTTGCTGTTGTGTTTTCCCCACGATGTTTGGGGACTGTTGAGAGCACAGGGGTTTCACTTGTTGACCAATATCCTATCATGTTAGTTCATATTGTGGGTTTTAAAATTATTAAAAATTGAACCAATATATTGTAGGTATTAGGGGGGATAAGGGGTTTAAGGTGGGGGTGGGTAGGGTGGTTTACAAGGATTGAGGTATAAAAAGGGGTGGGGAGGAGGTTTTAAGTATTGGGAGGGGGTTTCAACCAAAAGAGTTTGGGTCAATATCTCTGGAAATTAAGGGTATTCTTTAATATCCTGCGATCGCACGTGCTATGTCAGATGTTCACTAAGTGAAGTCCCTGTGGTTGAGAGTCTGATTTTTGTTTCCACTTCGGACTGTGCATGTGTGCATCCATGCTCTGCTGGGCTGCATCTTTTCCTTTACGCACAGGCTGTGAGTTGTTCTGTCCCCACTTTTCCATGTGTGTAAGTTCTTCAGCGTTTACATTGAGGGTTGTGTGTGTGCTGTGGGCTCTTGGAAGTGGAACAGGCTGTTAGTTTCTAGTTGTTTTGGCCATGTTAGGGCCAAGAACAACTCTGTGCTGTCTGGTGGACTTGAGTTGTGTCTCATCGTTTGTTTGGGATTATCCCTGGTTGTCTTTACCTTCTTCATGGGGCTGTGAAGGGATTGTGTTGCTGCGGTATGCAGTGGTTGGTCTTCGAACTGTGCTGGCTTGGCCAATTGTTGAAGGCCTGGTAAACCCAGCGGTGTTGGTTTGGCTGATTATGTCCCTCAGCTATGTGTAAGCCTACATTGAACCTTATCCTTGGAGGAATCATGCCCAGCTCGGGGGTGGCAGCGTTGTTGAGATATTAATGAGCACGCTGGCCTATGGTTGGGTGGAACATTGCAGCGATGTAGCTGGTTGCGGGCGAGTTCTTCATTGAAAGATAAGTGCTGCTGGCTACTTCATCTCTACAATTTATATAGTAATTTCAAATGAATTAGGATGAACATGATTAATGCTGGAATGTATGTTTGCTTCCGCTGTATGATTGAAGATTTATGCATCTGTGTATGCTTGTACGTTTAGCATTCCTGTTATGTTTAAGCTTTAATTTCAGCATTGATCTCTTTTGTTTATGTTCATGGGGTTGTTTTCCCATATGCTTGGTGTGGTCATGTCCTCTTCACCGGTTTGAGGGATGGGGACGTGACAGTATGGTATCAGAGCCAAGGTTGCAACAATGGGCCTCTATGGGCCAAGATGGAGCAATTGACAGAGGGTGGAATTGCCTTCTACCCAGCAGGGATCAGTAATGGATGACAACAAACTTCCAAAATATTGCCTAAGTGTTAACAGTCGGGTCATCGGAGGGTTTAGTGGTTCCGACTTCCGACGTTGCGGAAGAGAAAGCAGTTTCCTGTCCGCCGTTGCGGAAGCCAAAGTCATTTGGCTTCCGATGTGGAAAGACCGCCCACTCGTTGCGGAAGTGTTGACAGTCGAGCCACTAGTGATAAGACTTCCGCTGTTGCGGAAGAGAAAGCGATTTCTAGTCCGCCGTTTAAAGAGCCAAAGTCATTTGGCTTCCGATGTGAAAGGATTTCCAGTGTGCGGAAGAGTTGGAAATCTCCCATCCGCCATAGCGGAAGAACTTCCAATCGGAAGAAGTTCAGGTTGGTGTTCCGCCATTGCGGAAGCCAAAGGGACAAGTCTTCCAATGAGAAAAGATTGCCACCATAAGAAGATAAGGCTCTGCGTGCCGCCGTTGCGGATGGAGAAATGATTCGACGCCCGACGAAAAAGTCATCCGATTGCTGGCAGTACAGAAGAAAATCACGGAAATTTTCTAAGTGTCCTCAGCTAATCGAAAGAAGTTTGTCTTTGGTGAGCCGCTGTTGCAGAAGCCAGAGTCATTTGGCTTTCGATGTGGAAGAACTGCCGACGCCGCAAGTTAAAAATTTTGCTAAGTAAACGGCCACCAATTAGAAGAGAAAGTGGTTTGTGCGCCGTCGTTGCGGCTGCGGAAGGGATTCAGTCGCCGATTCTGCGGAAGTGAAAAGCTCTAAAGCTTCTGATGATAAAGACCGCTGCCCGCCGAAACTGTTTGGAGAAAGCTGCAAAAAATTTGACTAAGTGTTTCGCCTCGGAACAGTTAACAGAATTGGGCTTCCGTCGTTGCGGAAGAGTTGGTGAAGTGAACTTCCGCCGTTGCAGAAGAGTGGGTGAAGTTGACTTTCGACGTAGCGGAAGAGTTAGTGGATTGACGTCCGTTGTTGCGAATGAAAAATCAATTAGGCGTCCGACGGGAAAGCCAATCACCGACGTCGTCAAAACGTTTAAGGGCTTGAAATCCTTGACTGTCGGAGGAAGGAAGTGTTAGTGCGTCCGCCGTTGCGGAAGCCAAAGGCGCTAGCCTTCCGATTTGGAAAGACTACTGACAGCCGACGCGGTAAAAGAAAGTTTGAAATTTTTCTAAGTAACGAAAATATTGGTCGCCGAAGGAAGAAAGTGAATGAGCATTTGCTGTTCCGGAAGCGAAAACATTTCGGCTTCTGACCAGAAAGGCTACCGACACTAATCGGAAAGGGAAAGCATTCCAAGAGCCGCCGTTGTGGAAGGATTAGTGGTTTGAGAGCTGATTCTGCGGAATGGTTGGTTGTTTCGGGAGCCGATTCTGCGGAGGAAAAGTCTGAGTTTTTCCGTGGAATTCCTTTCCAGCAGATTTTGACTGTTAATCAGGGGAATTTTGAGTTGTTTTTCAGTGAATTTTCAGGGCTGGAAAATGAGAAAGTGGCAGCGACCTTATGCGCCAGATTGCGCGAAAGTGAAAGATTTACTATAAAAAAAAACGACGGCGCTGCCCTCGACCCACCCTACAAAGCCACAAGGGGGCAAGCCCCCTTGACCCCCGTCATCCCCTGAGACAGTCGTTCCTTGTGAAAAGAAAATTCTATGTTTTGGGAAAATTAGTTAAACCCAAAATTCATGAAAGATGAATGGTGCATCGAAAATGAGGTGGCTGAAGTTAACATTCTGGACCAAAATACAGTTGTGTGTTTTGCCTGAGATTTGGTGAAAGTCTTCACTCTTAGAAGTGGTGTGGTTTTCACATCCGAGGTCGGAATGAAGCATGTGGATAGGTGTTGGAAAGCTTATCCAGTAAGGAACAAGGGAAAGACACCAGAATCTGAGCATGAAACAACAAAGTGCTAATGATGGCCGCTACTATCAAATGGACGAATCTGGGAAGTTGCATGCCCAGGAGTAGCCAGGACTATGCAGTCAACCAACTGTTGCGTGGAAGAGGAATTCCATGCAAGGATGAAAGACTTGAAAAGGGAAGTTTCCTTAAAACTCTGTCTTGCTGATTATAACTACATTTCTAAGTTTCATGCTTGAAATGCATAAGGATATGTATCGTATACATAGGATATTAAAGATTTTACGTTTATAATGAACCACTAATGATAATAATTGCTTAATGTTGGCATTAGTGGAAAAACCAACGACAACATGGACCTAGCTGAATATGTTGCTGATGCTGATGGAATGTGACCAGCAACCCTATGAGGAAAGGGATAAGGCAACAAGTCCAGGATAAAACTTGGTGAGCAAATTCGGCAATCTCATGCAAAGGACCAACCAAATTGGACACGGTAAGGGTGTAAGTAAGACCCATGCAGGTAAGAGTTTGCTTAGATTGATAAAGGTAAGAGACCTCATACCATGTGAATAGTGGAATGTAGAAGGTGTCATACCTATATATGATGATGACATTGATTATAGTAATGCATCCTATATGAAGTAGACATGGTTAGGCCATGCGTGGTATGTTGAATGCATTGAGATGAATGCATGAGATATATGAATGACTAATGACTGAAATGATGAATTAATGATAATTCTGGACCTGTTTCAAAGGTTGTTATGAATGCAGGATAGTCATGATCAATTGGCCGCCAGAAATGCTCTGTGGAAGAGCAAGGTGGTATGAATGATACGCCTGTGAAGTAAGGAGTATCTAAACATTTCATTTAATTGCATGAATGATATGACTATACCTTGCAATGTTAGTATGATGATGATTGCATGAAGTAAATGAGTTTTGGCAATGTTGATGTGACTAACCGCTGGAAGTATTCGAATTTTATAAATTCTGAAAATGCTTCAGTGATGGTTGTAGCAATGAAAAGTTATATGCATCTAGACTTACCAAGTGTTGGTTGATTGAAGATCATGTTTCAGGTAGATTAATTCGAAAATGGCATTGAGAGGTAAGGCCCTGACCAATGCCAGAATATACCATGTGAAAGAGCTTATTAAATTTGAATTGTGAATTTCGAATTTAGGGAATTGCTGACAACTACTAGTCACTACTGGCTTGCATAAGTTGTGTTTGGATGTTGAAGTTTATGTTTCAGGTAGATTATTTCGAGCATGGAAGTGGGAGGTAAGGCCCTGACCAATTCCAGGATCTACCATGTAAAAGAGCCAAACTTTATGAGAAGAGTCTCATGGTTGTGAAAGTAGTTGGCATGCATGATGGGTTGTTAAATTTGAATTGTGGATTTCGGATTTAAGAAAGTGCTAACGACTACTAATCATTGTTGGCTTGTATGAGATTGTGTCAGGAGGGACGCATGGTAAGTGGGTAATCATGTTATGATAGTAAGCATAAAATTATAATGAGCATAATAGTGCTGCTTACAGGAGACCCACAATTAAGCAAGTCAATTTCTGTAGTAGATAGAATTGCAAATTCTTGTTGAATTTGATTGCTAAGGTCATTGCTTGGCTATGGAACGATCAATTTGGATTGTAGTGTCAGGTAATGATTGACTGTTTGGCTATTTGATGAATGTGTCAGGGGTACACACTACAAGAAGACCATGTGTGATGGCCTGCAGAAGCCAAACTTCATGGGAAGGTTTTCCTTTATCTTGGAAATAGGTTTCGGGTGAAACGCCATTGGACATTTTGAAAATGTCTCATCTGCACTGCATGTTTGGTGATAACATGAGTGAGATGGTATGGGTTATGTCGGTAAGACATGTGTGAATATGAAATGTAAAAAGGAGTTGGGATGGCTAACTGAGGGACTGTTAACTCAAGGAAGGAGCCTCCATTTCTCCTTAACAAAGGTGTACTGCGACGGCAAATAGATAAGTGTTATGTGACCCTTGCTAAGAATATGCATGTTTAATTATTAAATTCCATATGCAGTTAATGTTTTGATTTAATATCCATTATGACCGATTGCTTGAGTATGAATAGGGCCTACATGGCACACACCGGGAATGGGTGCACACTTTTTCGATGTTGGATCATGAAAGGATTTTCAATATTGATTACACTCTAGGGAGTGGACGCACTCCTGGTGTCTCAATACTTGATAGTGAATGATGAGAAATGTGATTACAGTTTTTTAGCAATAACGCTGATGAGTTTGCTTGTATTGCTTGTGTTGCTTGTGTTGACAGGCTAAAGGTAGAGGTAAAGGTAAATGGTAAATGGTTGTTGTGAGGGGTTGCGGAGTAAGGGTTATTGTTGATATAAATGTATGGTGGTATAAGTATATGATGGGCTGTGATATGCCTGAGGATCCATAATAGATACTAGACCTGCAAATGGTCATGATAAAGTTCCAAGCCCAGTCGACATAAGGATGTACTGGCTGGACATTAAAAAAAAATTGATGTTGTGGAGCAGCGGCATGCTAACCTAACATCTAAGTCCATAGGCGATCCCAAGGCTTGCAAGGCGAAGCAGGATCCTATGGACGAACGAGGAAACGCACAATACAGATAAGTATTGGATTCTTTTGCTTATGACTAAACATGTGTATATGATTTGGTTATGATGTTTTATCTCTAGAACAAGATAAAACCGATGAGAATAAACTAAACATGTGAATTCATTCAATGTTTGGATATAGGTATCGCTAGGAGCGAGGACTATGAGAGCATCCTAGGGGTGCATGTGGACATGTGACTGTCGTAGAAAGCTTGGAATGAGCGGTAATGAAAAAGGTGCTAGTAAGACGGGGGAGTCCTAGCAGCCGAGACAAACCATGTGGAGAGACTCCATGGTTTAGAGGTCTGGAATAGACCGAAGACACTAAGTGTCATGACCAAGAGATATTGGTATAGCATTCATGGTGAAGTGAAGGAGGCTGAGAGCATGAAAAGCCACAGTGATGGTGTGGGTTCCAGGATGGAACAAAATAAAGAGGAAAAAAAAAAACTCTTGCTGCTCTCCTTTGCCTTTTGATTATATATATACATATACATTTATGCATTGTGAAAACAAAGGATTGTTTAATGCATGTATGATTGAAATGAAATGTGTGTATTTGCTTAAAGTAAATTTGTGAATGCTGGAATAGTTAATTCCCTGCCCAAGAATGGACATGAATGAGCTCATGTGCCTGTGGGGGGAAGGCATGAAAGATATGAAAGTTTCCTTAATGGAACTTGGACTGTCATGCCAATTGGGTAATTAACTAACTGATTTTGATGTCTATATTATGCTTGGTCTGATAGAATTTCCATGGTGCATCTCACAGGTGAGAAAAGTGAAACCAGGTGGTGCACATTGATCATGGCCGTAGATCAAAAGTTGTTGGACTTAGCTGGAAGTCTCCTTCAAATGATTTCCAAGACCCAAGAGAATCTTGGGGAGATGCTCAAGATACAGAGAAGGCAGAATGAGATGAACCACCAGATTTTGCAAGACTCTATTGGTTTGCAAAGGGAGGTGAAAAGCCTTCTGGGAGCAATCGGCAAAGGACAGGAAGGTAGATCAGCGATGGGACAATTGTCCAAGCGACCCGATAGGAAACGGTCCAGGAATGAAGACTCAAAGGAAATTGAGCAGGTAAAGATGAAGCAGCCAGTGAGATGCTGGAGATGCGGAGGACATCATTTACGCCGGGACTACCCAATGAGGGAACATGATGAAGGAAATAGCCGTAGAGTTCCAGGACTTCGGGATGAGCTGGAAGCTGAGAACCAGTAGGATAAGTCCATGGAAGCCGAGGGGCTTAGTCCTGTACGTTCAAAGTAGATGATTGAATGTGGGACAGATCTACAATTTTGAAATTTTGATGTGCAATTGTATATGTATTGTATATATGTAATGGAACACCTAGGACGGTGTTACTCCAAAGGGGAGGGGAATGTAATGTCCCCAGTTTTGACCACGTTTGCATGATGTATATATTGTAATTAATCGTGGTGAGGAGCTCAAGGAAAAATCCCCACCATCGATTTGGTTGTGTGTGTGTTTCGGCAATGGGGATAGTTGCCGATGGTTTATCGTGCCATTTGGCACATTATAATTCGGCATCATGTAAATACGCACATCAATTAAAACTAAAACCACAACCAGCTACGGCAGTGCAACGTTGAATGAAAAGGGCATGATTCCAAAGGATAAGGGGTGGGGGATGTCAAACCTTGGTTTATGGGGGAAAAACCCATGTGTTACCACCTTGTGTTGTTTTGCCACCTTTCTTGTTTCACCAACCTCTTCAATGGATTGGTTTTGTTTGTTGGGGGCAGTTATGGCTGGTGGTTGAGGCAGTTATTTCCTTTGGGAGTGGGGTGGCAAGACTGTCAGTCCCTTGCCCACACGCCCACTCCACCCATGACTGCATTCACTCCATGCTTGGTCTCCATCTTCTCCACGACGCCATTTTTTCTTCCCTGTCGATTCACTCTCACGTAGAGGCTAGGATCCTCACGCAGAGAGGCATTCTATTCACCCTCATGCACCAGTCAAGGGTCTTCTTTGGTTGTGTACGCAGCGAGCAGGTGAAACGGCCTCAAGGGCTGATTTCCACTGGTATGCGTCATAGCCGTGGCTTTAATCCACGTTTTCTGCTTGCTGTTGGTTTCACCCACGATTTGGGTTGCTGTTGTGTTTTCCCCACGATGTTTGGGGACTGTTTAGAGTCCAATTTCTGTTTCCACTTCGGACTGTGCATGTGTGCATCCATGTGCTTCCTAGGCTGCATCTTTTCCTTTATGCATAGGCTGTGAGTTGTTTTGTCCCCACTTTTCTATCTGTGTAAGTCCTTCAGCATTTACATTGAGGGTTGTGTGTGTGTTGTGGGCTCTTGGAAGTGGAACGGCTGTTAGTTTCTAGTTGTTTTGGCCACGTTAGGGCCAATAACAACTCTGTGCTATCTGGTGGACTTGAGTTGTGTCTCATCGTTTATTTGGGATTATCCCTGGTTGTCTTTACCTTCTTCACGGGGCTGTGAAGGGATTGTGTTGCTGCGGTATGCAGTGGTTGGTCTTCGGACTGTGCTGGCTTGGCCAATTGTTGAAGGCCTGGTAAACCCAGTGGTGTTGGTTTGGTTGATTATGTCCCTCGGCTATGTGTAAGCCTACATTGAAATTATCCTTGGAGGAATCATGCCCAGATCGGGGGTGGCAACGTTGTGTTGCTGCCGCAACTGTTCTCCCTAAATTTACTTTATTTAAATTCTGGGCCCCTCCTCATCGCTTTTGCTTGGTTTGGTCGTGAAACTCTTGACCCTCTCAGGCGTTTTTCTTCTTTTAGTTTTACTTTGAAAAATGGATGTCAGCTGGTTTATTTATGTCTTGTTCAGTTTCGGTTTGAGTCGTGGATGTCTGGTTTTCTGGTCAAAGAAAAGGAAAATTTTGTTCTTCAGAGTTTCCTTTTCGAAGAAAGAACGAACCCAACTGTGCTTGATCCTTAAAACTGTTCAAATATTTGATTGTTCCTTGTGATCGGGCCTCTTTTTTATTTCATATCGGAAGCTGTTAGTCTTCTGTTCCACCGCCATTGCGGCCCTCAGATCATTCTAGCGTCCGACTCTCTAGATCTTGCCGACGTCCGATTTGTATTTAACCTTAAGTCGCTTGCCCGTAGCCCTGACTCGTCCGCCGTTGCGGCTGGGAGATCCTCTGAGCTTCCGATTCTAATGTCTGTCGACGTCCAACTTATCCTCCTCCTGCCCTCGTCGCTTGTCTCCAACCTTTGTCTCGTCCGCCATTTTGGCTAGGAGATCCTTTCAGCTTCCGATGTACCATCCTTCCGACGTCCGATTAATGATGTTTCCCACCTGTGGAGTGGTCTACCCGTCCGACGTAAGTATTGTTGAGCCACCAGTAAGTATCTCGCCATGGTCGAGGTAGTGGTATCGGTGCCTGGTGATTTCCTTGCGGGATGGTTGTTTCATGAGTAAATCTGACTATTTTGTTTTGTAACGTAACCCCAGTGGATGATGCTTGTCGTTCGATTGCAGGTGAGCGCGGAGGAGCGATCAAAATGCCACGATGTGGAGAAATACGGACCGCAAACGCGGAGTTTTGAAAGGCCCGACAGTTACCCAACCAATCATGAATGTGTGTTGAAAGATGGGGGATCAGGAACGTTTTGGCAACTAGAAAGCCACACGTTTAGGGGAAGCCCGAAGGGTTGCAAATGGTAGTTTAAATAGCGGAAAGTAGGGATGACACAGGGCTTTTTCCTTGGGAAATTTTGTAAACCATCTATTGTAAGAGGAACTACTTCATTTTACATGAGAGACTGCAAACTTTGCTTGCTGGAAGAGGTGCAATATGGAATACATCACATGTATTTAATTGAGCTACATGAAGAGGAACTATTTTGTTTTCAGCTATGACTCTTTAACTGTGAGAATGTTCTGATTTCTGAACCTATGTTCTTGCTGGAATATTCTTAAGTTTATTTTTGTGATGTGGTTTTCCATGGTGAGTAATATTGGCTTGTTCATAAATAATCAGCTATCTGGTTGTCGAAATATTTTGCAGAGTGTTCATGTGTTTTGGAAGAAAGTCTCAGTGATCTGAAACATTTCACAATGCATGTACTAATTGTATTATTCACCCAACATGATAATTATGCTCCCTAGGGATAGATTAGATAGTTAGTTTATTTCTTATTGTATCTGATTTGGTTGCTTGCGAGCACAAGACGAGAGGTAAGAACCTGCGCATCACATTTTGACCACTCCCTGCATTTAGTTAGGCACTTGCATTTCATTTCTTAAAGGCAAAAGCACAAAAACTCGGTGGGCTGGGCCGCAACCGGTAAAGCCTTTGTTTTGTTTCTTGACCTACGGTAGCCAGACTGCAAACCGGACAAATTCCCTATTCCAAACAGTCAACAGGCTAGTTGGGAATGTTGATTGGGGAGAATCCCTTACTGTTTCCGCCTGCGAATTTCCAGGCCTCAACAGTTTTGGCGCTAGAAGGAGGGCCGCCAGTGCATGGCTGGCCGAGGAAACCCGTCTTCTCGAGAGTATTCCGCTGGTTACAGTTTTGAAAGTAGTGGACCGTGCAATCCAATTCCGGAAGAAGAAAAAAGGGAACATCTATAGGCTGTTGGTAACGAAGTAGTTAACAACCTAAGAAGACACACCCGAGCATACGTAAAGAAGCTTGGAGGGTTGCCAATTATCCCTGACTTACCTAGAAGAGAATACAAGAAGAAAAACCATCCTATAGAAGAAGATTCATTGTTGGTTGGAGACTGGGAAGAACTTGTAGAGACTTCTTTGCAAGAAGTTGAGCTACCTTTGAATCAAGAAGGCCTAGAAACCCCTTACATTTCTCTTGTTCACACCCCTATTGGTTCACCTCCTCACTCTCCACCTCAACTCATGGCCGGTGTTAACGCCAATCAACCTCCTCCCAATCCACCTAATCCACCACCTGCATGGAAAGCCAGGTCACCCCTAAACCTGACTCCCCCTTTGCATGACCTACCTCAAGCCTTTGAGAAGTTACTGCCTAAATTTGACCCCAATGAGAAGATCCTAGTGGACGATCACCTACAAAGTTTCTACTTGGAAATAGAAGGTCTGAGGGCTAGGGAACATGAAGATGTAGTGTGCAGACTTTTCCCGCATACCCTCAAAGGAGCTGCTGCATCTTGGTACTTTGGATTGCCTGCTAATTCTATCCCGGATTGGGATACATTCGAGAGAATTTTCAGAAGTAAGTATGCAGTTCAGAAGACTCACGCAGCCCTTATGAAAGGACTATGTGCACTGAAGAAAGAGAAAAGGGAAAAAGTGCACAGTTTCACACAAAGGTTCGCAGCATATCTTAAGAACTTTTCTGAAACAGACAAGCCTTCAGACAAAGTACTAATTGAATACTATACTTTAGCTTTGGGTCCTGATCTGGCCATGTTTGTGAAAGGTAGGGCCAAGCCTATTCTGACAGAAACCTATGAAGAAGCAGAAGTGGTGGAGGCTAAAAGAGAGAGTATTGAAGATTACCCCGAACAATCAGGAGAGAGAAGGAAAACTTTATTGTTCACTAAGCCTAAAGAGGAGAAAGCACCAGATTATGAAAGTATGGCCAAAATGATGCAAAAGTTGTCTAATAGGATCATAGACTTGGAAAAGGAGAAGGAAACACAGAAGTCCTACAGGCCTTATTATAAGAAAAGGGAGGAAAACAATCAGTCCCAACCTCCTCCTCACAATACTGCGTCTATGAATCTGACAGAGATAGGGATGGAAAATTTCTGCACCTTTCACCAGCAGCCTCACTCCGAAAGGAACTGTCCACAATGGATAAATTCAATGACGTTAGTTATGAATCAGATGTTGGATTCAAGACTAATGGAAGAAGATGATGAGGAAAAGAAAGAAAATGTTGCTTCTACTTCTACGAAGGAACAGGAAGAAGAGACTATGGCATTATGGAGTTCTGTCTCCTTACTCGATGCAGAAGAAGATATAACTAAAAAACACAAAGACATCAGGGAGGCTAATGTGACAGCTAGAAGTCAAGGGACAGTTAGCAATGACAGTCTTTTACTCCCAAAGATCAGAAGGCTGCAAAGAAATATCAGGAAGAAATTTCAAGATAAATCCATGGCTGGCAAGACTCCGGAATTCACTATTACCAGCCAAGATCCTAAGCAGAACAGAACGCTACCTGAACTAAACAAAGAGAAGATGAATGCTGATAAATCTCAGTCCATTAAACAACAAATAGAATATGACGTTGTTGAATATTTAAAAAAGATAAAGGCAAACGTGCCTCTGTTTGAAATGTGCAAAGTACCTCAACAAAAAGAAAGATTGTTGAAAGCACTGGAAACATCAGAAGAGGAGCGGCCTGCTGACAATCAACCTCTGGACAAAGAATAAATTGGAGAAGCTAGCACTGGAGGTAAGTCTAAAACTAAACAGCCACCCTTCCTCCTAACGTTTGAAATTTTTAACCATAACGTCCACAATTGTCTAGTAGACTCAGGGGCGTCAATTAATGTCATGCCCGTATCAGTATGTAAGAAAATCAATGGGCAGTATAAGCCAACCACATGGAGGGTGGTGCAATTGGATAGAACAGACGTTAAGGTAATTGGTGAGATGGAGGACGTTCTAATCCGTCTGGCATCAAATGACAAAGTATGCCAGGTTATTAACATCTTGGTGGCTGATATACCATACGCTTACGGCCTGGTCCTGAGCAGAGATTGGTCAGCTAAATTGAATGGATATTTCACCTCAGATTGGTCGCACCTGTGGTTGCCGTACAAAGGAAGTCCC
>LPNX010120056.1:23097-41103 GCA_001517045.1 Pseudotsuga menziesii
TAATAATCGAGTGTTTGACAAATGATGAGATCTTTAAAGGAGCCATTATCGATGATGAAAAACACCAAGCCGAGATGAAATTTGACAATTTTGTCCTTAAAGGGGTCAGAACGTTAGAAAAGATGTTTGACTTGGATGAAAAATTCAGAAGACCCGCTAACGTAAAGACGCACATCTCAACTCTACAGTTCGAACTGGTAAACTTAGGGACTAAAACGGATCCTAAGTTTGTGAACCTCGGCAAATTTTGTTCACCATTCGAGAGGGATAGGTTCATCAGTTTGTTTAAACAGTACAAAGATGTCTTTGTCTGGATGTACCAAGATTTGAAAACCTACAACACTAGCATCATCAAGCATATCGTCCCTATTAAAGCGAGCGTCAAGCCATATCAGCAGCCGTTAAGGAAGATGCACCCGAAGTTGGAGCCACTCATCCAGAGCGAAGTGAAGAAATTGTTAGATGCTAGAATTATTTTTAAAGTTAGACACTCTGAGTGGGTGTCAAATTTAGTGCCAGTTAGAAAAAAATCGGGAGAAATCAGACTGTGCGTGGACTTCAGAAACTTAAACCGCGCCTTAGACAAAGACAACTATCCGGTGCCTCCCATGGAGCAGTTGTTACAGATGGTTTCCGGTTCTGAATTGTTTTCATTATTAGACGGGTTCTCTGGTTACAACCAAGTGTTAGTAGCCGAGGAAGATAGATTAAAGACAACATTCAGAACTAAATGGGGAACTTTTGCCTATAGAAGGATGCCCTTTGGGCTGATTAACGCTGGAGCAACATTTCAGAGGGCTATGGACATAGATTTCCGCGGGCTGATTGGACGAAGCGTTGTGGTATATCTTGATGACATCACAATATTTTCGAAGAAAAGAGGGGATCACACGTTCCACCTGAAGCAAATTTTCGAACGCTGCCAGAAATATGGCATTTCCCTCAATCCTAAGAAGTGCATTTTTGCGGTCACAGAGGGAAAGTTACTGGGGAATATAGTTTCAAAGAGAGGCATATCTATAGACCCATAAATAATTAAGGCCATTGAACAAATCCCTATGCCCCATAATAAAAAGGGAATGCGATCTTTCATGGGAACAATAAATTTCGTACGAAGGTTTGTGCCTGATTTTGCCCAGACTGTTAAGCCACTACAGCAGATGGTCAAGCAAAATGCACAGTTTAAGTGGACTAAAACTGAAAAGAATGCTTTCAGCAAAATCAAGACTGATGTTGCACATGCTCCCTCCCTGAAAAGTCCAGACTTTGGTAAAGACTTTATTGTGTACACATTTGCATCCGATGATTCATTGGCAGCCGTGCTTACGCAAAAAGAGGACGGGGGTGATGAATTCCCAATCTATTTCATGAGCACTGGGATTCAAGGGGATGAATTAAACTACCCAGCCATTGATAAGTAGGCTTACGCAGTATTTAAGGTAGTAAAGCAATTCAGGCCTTACATATTAAAAAATCGAACCAAGGTAATAGTCCCTTACCCAGCTGTAAGATCCCTTCTCATTCAGAAAGAGTTAGGAGAAAGAAGGGGCAACTGGGTAACAGCTCTTCAAGAATATGACCTTGAATTCAAGCCAGCCTCTATAGTGAAAGGTCAAGGATTATGCAAATTGATGACTGGAAGCAGAAACAACGAAGAACAAGCATGGGAAGATGAAGCCGAATTGCATGTAATGGATGTATGTCCTTTGTTCACATCTCCTGAGTCCTGGTATAGAGATCTTGTACATTACTTACAGTCAGGGCTATTTTCGGAACATTGGAGTTCAAAACAAAGGAGAGCTCTGCGTTTGAAATCAGCTTCCTACCAAATCATAGAAGGCGTATTATTCAGAAAGAACTACAATGGAGTCCTCCTGAGATGCTTGGAGAAAGAGGATGCTGAGAAAGTAATGTCTGAATTACACGATGGTCCGGCTAGGGGACATTATTCAGGGGACACTACAACCCACAAAATCCTTAGAGCTGGTTACTATTGGCCGACACTCTTTAAAGATGCACATGCACATGTCAGGACATGTGATATTTGTCAAAGGTGTGGTGGGAGACAGCCCAAAGCAACAGCGCCCTTAAAGCCTGTGATGATCACAGAACCATTTGAGCAATGAGGGCTGGACATTATTGGAGAGATAAAACCGAATTCTTCCCTGCTGCACAAGTACATTCTTACTGCGACGGACTATTTCACTCGCTGGGTCGAAGCTATCCCACTGCGCAAAATAAACGAAGACGAAGTCATTAGATTCCTACAAGATCATATCATGACTAGGTTTGGAGTTCCAATTTCGTTAGTTTTTGACAATGCTAAATATTTTTCATCAATTAAATTGACTGGATTTGCTCATGATAAAGGGATAAAATTACATTACTCTGCTAACTACTATCCGCAAGGGAATGGCCTGGCCGAGTCCTCTAATAAAAATCTCATTAGAATTTTGAAGAAGACTGTAGTAGAAAACCAGAGAAGTTGGCACTCAGCCTTACCCAACGCCCTGTGGGCTGACCGAGTCACCCCCAAGTCTGCAATAGGAGTGTCACCCTATACCCTTGTGTACGGTAAGGAAGCCATCTTGCCTCCCAATATCATGCTACCAGCTTCCATACTAGCCCAAGAGTCTAGGGGGTCGAATGACGAGGTTCTCCAAATAAGGATATATAATCTTCTGAAAGCAGAGGAGGCCAGATCCAAGGCTAGAGAATGTTTTAAACAACAGCAGGAGATAGTAAAAAAGTGGTTTGACAAGCATAAAGCTGGAAAAAGGGACTTGGAGGTGGGAGACCTTGTTCTCAAGTGGGATCATCCCCATGATGAGAAAGGAAAGCATACTAAGTTCCAGCAATTGTGGGTAGTCCCATTTCAAATCAAAGCAGAACTTGGCCCTGCTACTTATAAGCTGTAGGATTTACAGGGCTGGGAAGAGAACCTACCAGTCAATGGTTTGGTTCTCAAGCCTTATTTTTCTTAAAGTTGTCTTTGAGTTTCTTGTTTTGTATATAAATAAGAGGTTGGTTGTTTTGAGTCGTGTTTTCATTTTGTTTGGTTTTAAGTCTATTGGTTTCAATAAAGGGAGTTAACTCGTGGTTATTTGAGAGACACCAAAATTTCTGGGGATGGTGGACATGTTTGAGTAGTCAGACTGTGTATTGCTATTTGAGTTCTTCTAGTCTAGCAGTTTTTCTCGAAATATCTGTGTGCATTGAAGTCCTACTTAACCCTGCAAGTTAAACCGGGTTCGAGGAGTCTGGAATACTATGTCGGGGCTCCATCCACGTCACATTTAAAATGTTCAAAGGAGCGACAGTAAAGGACCCATGGAAAGAAGCAAGGTGAACAGTGTATTAAATGCAAATGATCCCATGCCAAGAAGCAAATGCCAAAAGGCAAATAAAGAGTCCAAACTTCTATAAAAGCATCATAAATCAAAGCAGTGCTGAATCACTAGTACTAAATTGCCAAAAGATCCTCTCCGTCCGTGAGCTGAAGCTTGAAGCACACCACTCACACAAAAGGACACTATGGGATAGAGGATCCTGAATCAAAATTCAGTAAGAAAGGCGCACAGGAAGACTCAAATGAAAGGAACAAAAGTCCAAAAGCACAAAAGTGTTAAAATGGCATGGGAACGAGGAACAAACGAATACTGCTGTTTACTATCTACTGCAATCCTGTGGTGTCCACGCTGTTAGCTACCTGAAGACAGAGGTAATATTGAAACTCATACTCTGGCCCTGACAGAGTTATCCAGACGCGAAGGTCTCGGTTTCCACTTCCCCAAATTGGACTAGTATCAATGATTAAGGTACACACTTCGGTCATTTGAGAAATCCGGATAGCTGGAAGAATTTATTTGATGCATTTGGTTGTGAAACAGCCTGCCACTCAAAGGAAAGTCACTCAAAGATCTAGTTTCACTAGGAAATCGCCAGTTGTTGCTGCTGCAACTGTTCTCCCTAAATTTACTTTAGTTAAATTCTGGGCCCCTCCTCATTGCTTTTGCTTGGTTTGGTCGTGAAACTCTTGAACCTCTCAGGCATTTTTCTTCTTTTAGTTTTACTTTGAAAAATGGATGTCAGCTGGTTTATTTATGCCTTGTTCAGTTTCGGTTTGAGTCGTGGATGTTTCGTTTTCTGGTCGAAGAAAAGGAAAATTTTGTTCTTCAGAGTTTCCTTTTCGAAGAAAGAACGAACCCAGCTGTGCTTGATCCTTAAAACTGTTCGAATATTTGATTGTTCCTTGCGATCGGGCCTCTTTTTAATTTCATATTGGAAGCCGTTAGTCTTCTGTTCCGCCACCATTGCGGCCCTCAGATCATTCTAGCGTCCGACTCTCTAGATCTCCCCGATGTCCGATTTGTATTTAACCTTAAGTCGCTTGCCCGTAGCCCTGAATCGTTTGCTGTTGCGGCTGGGAGATCCTCTCAGCTTCTGATTCTAATGTCTGTCGACGTCCGACTTATTCTCCTCCTGCCCTCATTGCTTGTCTCCAACCTTTGTCTCGTCCACCGTTTCGGCTAGGAGATCCTTTCAGCTTCCGATGTACCATCCTTCCGACATCCGATTAATGATGTTTCCCTCCTGTGGAGTGGTCTACCCATCCAACGTAAGTATTGTTGAGCCACCAGTAAGTCTCCCGCCATGGTCGAGGTAGTGGTATCGGCGCCTGGTGATTTCCTTGCGGGCTGGTTGTTTCATGAGTAAATCTGACTATTTTGTTTTGTAACGTAACCCCAGTGGATGATGCTTGTCGATCGATTGCAGGTGAGCGTGGAGGAGCGATCAAAATGCCACGGCGTGGAGAAATATGGACCACAAACGTAGAGTTTTGAAAGGCCCGGCAGTTACCCAACCAATCATGAATGTGCGTTGAAAGATGGGGGATCAGGAACGTTTTGGCAACTGGAAAGCCACACGTTTAGGGGAAGCCCGAAGGGTTGCAAATGGTAGTTTAAATAGCGGAAAGTAGGGATGACACAGGGCTTTTTCCCTAGGAAATTTTGTAAACCATCTATTGTAAGAGGAACTACTTCGTTTTACATGAGAGACTGCAAACTTTGCTTGCTGGGAGAGGTGCAATATGGAATACATCACATGTATTTAATTGAGCTACATGAAGAGGAACTATTTTGTTTTCAGCTATGACTCTTTAACTGTGAGAATGTTCTGATTTCTGAACCTATGTTCTTGCTGGAATATTCTTAATTTTATTTTTGTGATGTGGTTTTCCATGGTGAGTAATATTGGCTTGTTCATAAATAATCAGCTATCTGGTTGTTGAAATATTTTGCAGAGTGTTCGTGTGTTTTGGAAGAAAGTCTCAGCTATCTGAAACATTTCACAATGCATGTACTGATTGTATTATTCACCCAACATGATAATTCTGCTCCCTAGGGATAGATTAGATAGTTAGTTTATTTCTTATTGTATCTGATTGATTGCTTGTGAGCACAAGACAAGAGGTAAGAACCTGCGCATCACATTGTGACCGCTCCCTGCATCTTGATCGCCCTGCATTTAGTTAAGCACTTGCATTTCATTTCTTAAAGGCAAAAGCACAAAAACTCGGTGGGCCGGGCCGCAACCGGTAAAGCCTTTGTTTTGTTTCTTGACCTACGGTAGCCGGACCGCAAACCGGATGGATTCCCTATTCCAAATAGTCAACGGGCTAGTTGGGAACATTTATTGGGGAGAATCCCTTACTATTTCCGCCTGCGAATTTCCAGGCCTCAACACGTTGCTAAGAGATTGATGAGCACGCTGGCCTATGGTTGGGTGGAACATTGCAGCAACGTAGCTGGTTGCGGGCGAGTTCTTCGTTGAAAGATAAGTGTTGCTGGTTACTTCATCTCTGCAATTTATATAGTAATTTCAAATGAATTAGGATGAACATGATTAATGATGGAATGTATGTTTGCTTCCGCTGTATGATTGAATATTTATGCATCTATGTATGCTTGTACGTTTAGCATTCCTGTTATGTTTAAGCTTTAATTTCAGCATTGATCTCTTTTGTTTATGTTCATGGGGCTGTTTGCCCATATGCTTGGTGTGGTCGCGTCCTCTTCGTCGGTTTGAGGGATGGGGACATGACAATGACCATATCATATTTTTATAAACACATGAATTTGAAACAAAATGTCCAAAATGTCATATCAATAGATATCAAACAGAACAAGTACTAGAAAAGGTTCCTCGCAAGGTTCTTCATTATATTCCCATTATTCTGCGTTTGCAATGATTGTTCAAGTGCGAAAACATATCACAATTTTTGGATTACCATGCGCATAATACAAGTCAGGATGACATTCTTCAAATGGCTACATATGGTTCTGCATTTAGAAATATGGAGAAAAAATGGACACACTTTAAAGAAGAACCTCGTAATGTCATGATTTCTTTAGCAGCAGATGGTGACAATCCATATGCAGAGAAGAGATCTATTTACTTGGTGTGGTCTATATTTGTTATCAACTGTATAACATTCCTACATGGTTGTCAATAAATAAGAAGGACATAATGTTGGCAATGATTATTCCAGGTATGTGTCTACAACAATTTTTTTTAATATAGTTGCATTTCACTTGTCATATTTTGTTTCATAATGTCATATATTTTTTGTCTTTTACCATTGTGTATTATTTACATATCTTAATGGTTGTAAAAATTATATATTTTATATGTTCAAATCAATTAGGTAAGTACCAAGTTAAAGATATGGATGTATATATCGAGCCCTTTATTGACGAACTACTAAAGCTATAGAATGGAATCATTATGTATGATGTATCTAGACCAATACGACAAAGGAAATTTTAGATATTCCATGCAATGCTTGTATGGACAATACATGATGCCCCAGGGTTAACCCATTTTTGCGATATGTAATTATAACGTCAACTTTAATAGTATTTAATTTCATCAAGTTGATATATTATGCATGGATGTTTTTTCAAATAATCCATTCATTTTATATCAATTATAATTGACAATATTGTTAATGCATCGAGTCTTTATGTAGGTATTCAAACAAAGGGAAAATATGCATGTCCAGCTTGTGGTCCTAAGATCAAATCTCATCGTTCAAAAATTTTATGGAAGGAGGTGTTTGATGAGTATAAGAACTTCCTCTCTTAGAATCATAGGTATCAAACTACCGATAAACATATATTCAATGGGAAGCAAGAGACTGCATTAAAACCCCAAAGAATGGCACCTCACCTATGGAAGTTGCAATATAATAGAAATCATCAAGGTACATACATATCAAATTGTCTTATATCTATCATCATCTGTGAAATGTTTTTAATATTTTTTATTGTGTGTTGTTTACCGTAGTTGAAAATGGTTTCTATAAAATATTTATGAATCATGATTCATGATGGTCGTCGTGATCATGAAGGCATTAATGGGATTCCACGCGGAATGAAAATTCATCCTAAACAATTCAATAGCTTTTTGTACTATGAGAACCTACAAATTTCTCATATGTTTGATACAGTGCATATCAAAAAGAATGTGTTTGAAACATTATGGCGAATATTGGATCTAAGGAGCGACAAAGAAAAAATTGTAAAAATTTGCAATGACATTAAGAAATCCAATTGTGCAATCAAAGATGTCATTCAATTACATATCAATGGAGACCAAATTAATATAAACTCACTTCCAAGGTTGTTAACAGAGTAACAAAGCAATTTTGTAAAACATCATATGAAAAATTAAATTTCCCACGGGACTTTGTTTGAAAATGAACAATATCATAAACAAGAAATGTGATTTTGTTGGGGTGAAAATGCATGATTGGCGTGTATTCATCAGGGTAATTATTATGCAATATATTTATTTCTAGATTTTTTTATTCTCGTGCATATATGATGTTGGTATTTTTTTGTCTGCTTTTTGAAAAAAAAAAAAAATTATTTTTATATTGTCACAATATGTTCTACCTTTATTTCCCCTGGACAACTTCAACAACATTGTCAAACAATTTATATACGATCTTGGAAAATACATGATGTAAGTGGTGACATATTCCATGCATAAAGTGTTTGTTTAATTCATGGTAGAACTTATATTTGATATTTCTTTTTCTATAAATATTCTGTAAAATAATGTTTTTTTGTTAAATCTCATGATTTGTTTTCATCACTTGTATATGGTTGTCATCTAAAGAAAACCATAAATAAGATATAAAGTATTGGAGGAGAGAAATTCCGCGTGTGATGTGTGAAATGTAAAATCATATACCTTCGGCATTTTTCAATGCAAAAGAACACTACCTCATGCACCAAGTTGAGGAGATTGAATTGTGTGGACCAATACACTCAAGCTAGTTGATGTGGATGGTTGAGAGGCACTTGAAATTTTTGAAGGGCTTGGTTAGACAATGAGCACATCTAAAGGGTTCTATAATGGAGGAATATATGGCCTATCAGAACATGATGTATATTATTGAATACCTTCCTATATTAGAATCAAACCTCAATTTAGGTCACATTTGTAATCCAGACTCCAATAACAATTTTTGAGGGGAGTACCTATTTGGGAAAGGTAGATCGAGGAAGGTGAAAGGTAATTATTAGCTAGTGGAGATTTGAACCCAATTACATTTGAATTTTATTTTATGTATATATCCGTACTTATTTCATTTTTAATATTCAATATGCATCAATTTATAAAAGTGCATACATGCATGTTAAGTGAATATACATTTGTACTTAATTGTAATTTTACTTTCATGAAGCAAATGGTCGTCAATGGGATGCATTTCATTTATACATAGCAAAAAATCTTGATTGGATGAAGGTATGTATTGAACGATGTGAACAATTTGGTCATGGAATATCATGGGAAGATATGGCTTCATTGGTTAAAGCAGCACACCGTAATGGAGATAGAAATCTTACAGAAAGGGAAATCGATTTAGAATATGGTTTAAAAGATAAGTAGGAAAGTATATGAAGCAGCCATACTATTATTTTTTTTCAAATATATTGATGTACACATTCATTTATTTCCCTACATAGCATAAACATGCACTTAATCATGATCAATTTAGGACGTAACATTTATATTATGTATGGATTGTTGCAAGTAAAACACCATAATTCTATGTGGTGCAATGGTCGTAAATTTTGCATCAAAAAGTTGGATGAAATGAAGAAAACTTCTGATTGTGGGATAATTGCAGTATTTGAGCTGACCAATGTTTCCTCTAGAAGTGACAGACATCTAGAACTCTCAGAAAATCGATACCATATGTATTTGGAAGATATTATTCAATGTGATTTTAACTCCTTCAATTTAGTTCTGTTTGTTGTAAAATGGTATAGGTTATGATTGAATCAACATGATCCTAATAGAACTATTATTGAACATGATATTGGATTTACCATGGTTAATAAAAGGCTATTTGATCTAGGAACAAAACCCTATTTTCTTCCAAGCCAATGTGAACATGTATTTTACTCTGAGGTTCCAAGTAAAGGGGTTGGTCATTTGTCGTGAGACATGATCTAAGGGGAAGGCCGATAAAGTATAATGTGCAGGAAGATAATGAAGAGGGTCTTGAAGAAGAAGATGATGTTGAGGATCTGATCAATATGATTTAGAGCATCATGTTCTATAGGAATATGATGAAGATGATAAAGAAGATGATGAAGATGATGAGGAAGATGATGAAGATGATGATCTACCAGACAATGTCCATGAAGATGGTATCGACGATGACATGATGATAAAAAATGACATAGATGACGATGATGATATGGACAATCCTTACAATTTTGAATCTCGATCGGATGATATAAATGATGACTTGAATGAAGAAGATGATGAAGTCCATTGAATTGTATGAGGCATTCCTTAATAGATATGCGGGTGAAATCATGAATCTAGGTGTCTATTTGGTGGGGTGGGGGTATGAGAAAAGCAGTGTTGTTTTTGCAAGTTTGTCAACTTCGAGAAAACCATTTAGATTTGTGTTTAGAATTTCATTTTGTACTATGAAAAAAACTTGTAGGTAATTGTGTTAGCTTTCTATCGGTTATTTTATAGATTTTTTTATTGGCATTTGATCTGTCATTTTTGCAATTGTTTGATAGTATGTTCTTAATTAATGAAATTATGATAAATAGCCATGTTTTTATAATACAATTTATTCATTATTCAATTATTGTTCATCAAAAGCAAAATATGTTATGATGATCTAGACAGATTGTACTAAAATTTCCCTATAAGTTTGTATCGAGCATCCGCATACAATAATTATTAGAATTTTTTGAAGTGGACCAATCTGAAAAACTAGCATAAAACTAACATGTTTATTTTGACAAAACATCTTCCCTAATTTCCAATTCAAAAAAAAAAAACTAAAAGCACCCTGTTGAAGACAACACATTAATGTTTTATATGATGGTTATTCCAAAAAATTTCATCATGTCTTTATAAATTTATTGAATTTTCATTTCACTGAATTCTATTAAATTTTGAAGCAATCCAGACACCTTATAAGAAAAATAATAAATAAAATTAGTGGATCACACCAAATTCAACAATAATCACATCTATAGAAAGTAGATTGAATTATGCAACCAACGGTATTATTTGTGAAAAGAAATTCTAAGTTTTTCATATGATCCGATCTCTCCGAAATTGGAAGAAGAATCAGAAATGGGATGGAATACCACTTCTGAATATTTACAAGTTTTCAGTCGAACAAATATTTCAGCCGAAAGTTAGTTTTAACAGATACTGTTAACTTTAGAGTTAGAAAGTTAGAAAGTTTTTTTTTTAATTTAGGTATACCATAAATTATTCGATCGAAAGTTAGTTCTATGTTTTCGGATAAAATGTTATGGAATATGGATTCGAAAAAAAATTATCCCGAAATAGACATCGAGATTCATGATTTCACTAATGCTCTACTCTATATATTATTGTTCACTTTAATTGCTCAACTAATTCACAAACAAAGTGCTCAATATAAATTGTCAACCCATGCAAGACTAGATATTTTAAATCCAACTACGCAACATATATATATATATATGAACAAACGGTAACTAATAAACATAAATTACCATGTTCATTCATAATAAAACATTGCAATGTAAAATTCTATGCTTTCACTGATCAATCAAATCATTAATGATAATTCCATATTCAAGAATAAAGAGACTCACTAGCATTAAAATCACAACAATCCTGGAAATAATTAACTAATTTACTTTTGCAAGAAGTTAAATCCAAATTACTATTGTGAGGAAAGATGCTTGGAATTGAAACACTCTAAAATGTCTTCTCATTCAATCAAATTCAATCATCATTAACAATCTCAGCAATAAGGGAAATTTAACATTAACTAAACGCAGTGACATAATACAGAGGTAACACAACCCTTCTATACTTATGGAAAAAGAATTGCAATGCACAATCGGTTGTTCAATCAATTGTATTCCTAATTAACAAGTTGTTTTAGCACTCGGACTGAAACGCAATTATAACATAGAGCACATTGTTTCAGCAACCTGGGAGGAAATGTAAATTGACTCAAACCACTCAATTTCTAAATGCAATTACAGTCATTGTGTATCGGCAGTTGGGACGTCTATATTAATTGTGACAAGGAAAACATATACACTTCCTTATGTATCGGTATTTGAGGAAATTCCTTTTGTATCGACAAACTGATACACTTCATTGTGTATCGGTAGCTATGACAAACTTTTTGTATTGGAAAACTGATACACTTACTTGTGTATCAACAGCTGGGACGTCTATATTTTTCTCTCTTCAAATTGATACACTTCCTTGTGTATCGACAATTGGGGAAATTCCTTGTGTATCAAAAAACTGATACACTCATTGTATATCGGCAGCTGGTACTATCTTTGTGTATCGACAAATTGATACACTTCCTTATGTATCAGTGACTTCCGTTATTCAAATTTTATGTAGCATTCAACTAACTACATTAATGTCAAATAGGGAATCTTATTTAGGAACAAAACCCATAGACACATATACATTTAAGCATTAATTGAACAAAATAAAAATGAGTTATACCTGCCCATAATTCCCCCCAACTACACAGTTGCATGTTCAGATGCAACAAACTTTGGTTAGTCTGAATCTGGATATGGTTCAAAGCTTTGTCTATTTAGGTGAGTGATATTGAAAGAGTATTCTAGCTTACCTTCTATGTCTCTATATCCATTACAAACATTTAGCTCCTCCCAGTATTATCTATTTTCCTTCTTAGTTAGCATGTATATGTTTTTATACTTCTTATCAGGAAACCATATGATAGGAAATTTTAAACACATCCCTAAACAAATTATTCCACAACTCTGAATGCATTTAACATAACCAAGGACTTGAGTCAAAGCTTGAGTAAAATTTTCAAAACAATATGGGTCCCTTGTCTTCATAAGTCTCAAAGAAACATCCCATTTGGATCTACTACCTTGCAAAGCATAAGGTTCTTGGCACTTTATAAGCTTCATACATGTATATATGACATCTTCTTGAAGTCCTGCAAATTGACCAACCTTTGATGAAGAAGAAAGGAACTTATATGCTTGCCAATAATTTTCACATAATATTGTGGTTCACTTCAGATCCATAAAGTATAGTTTTCTTCATTTTTTTTAATGGTCGTTGAGGCATTCCACCACAGCATATGGTTAGTAACAAAAGAAATGAATTCCCTTAAATGAACATCCCCTATGTGAGGGATGGGATTAAATTTAGTATTCATGGGACATGCCACCTCATGTAAATACAATTCACATAACAAATTTTGCTCAGATCAATCACCTTGAGAGAGAGTATCTAAAAATTTTGGAACTGTAAAACATTTATGGGGCCTTCCTTCCATAAGATATTTCAAATTATAAAGAGTAATTTCATCATACAATAAAACTGAATAAGAAGGATATGAACCCCTACAACTTAATAATTCTTGACTCAATGTATACATCTGCTATTTTTCTTTCTGCATAATCTTAAATTTTTTCAATTTCCTTATTTCTGCTTGCAATTCTTCCTAGCGAAACTTTTGAAACATCAACTCTTCTTCCCATTTCTCCCTAAGCTCCTTAATGACTTTCCTATTTGTGGGAAGAGGAATTACCCCTTCCCCATATAGGGTATCCTGATATCTCAAATTATTTAACTGAGCTTTTAACAAAGGAATATCCTCTATTTCTTGCTAGGATTCTTCATTGAACTCAATGATCTCACAAGGATCGTGAACCATTACAGTACCATCTTTTATTGGAAAGGTGGAGTACTGAGTTGTTGGTTCTTGTGTTTCAAGAACTAAATTGGGTGTCTCAACAATTTCTTTATTTTCTATTGTCATTGGTTTTTGTGTTTCAATGACAACTTCTTTATTTTCCTGACTTGACTGCATATGTCTCCAAGTCGAGTGTTCCATGAGAGTAAATTTGTATCCTGTAGTACTGAACATTTCCCCACATTCTGGGCATAAATATTCATCGTGCTTAGCATCCTTAGAAATGACAGTCCCCATCTTATCAACAAGCTATGCTAATGTATTCAATTTATGACTTGCTAGATTTTTCAATATATATTTCAACTGTTGCAATTCTCCCTGGAGCACCTGTACCTCATGTTTCAGTAGGTCATTTTCCAAAAGAACTGTATCTATTTGAATGAGATTGTCTTCCAAATAATTTTCTTGTGAGTCAACAAACCTTGATGTTGAGCTTAAGTTGTTTCCTGGATCTTTTGTTATAAGAGCAATCCCTGAGTTGTTGGTTCTTGTGTTTCAAGAACTAAATTGGGTGTCTCGACAACTTCTTTATTTTCTATTGTCATTGGTTTTTGTGTTTCAATGACAACTTCTTTATTTTCCTGACTTGACTGCATATGTCTCCAAGTCGAGTGTTCCATGAGAGTAAATTTGTATCCTACAGTGCTGAACATTTCCCCACATTCTGGGAATAAATATTCATCGTGCTTAGCATCCTTAGAAACGACAGTCCCCATCTTATAAACAAGCTCTACTAATGTATTCAATTTATGACTTGCTGGATTTTTCAATATATATTTCAACTGTTGCAATTCTCCCTGGAGCACCTGTACCTCATGTTTCAGCAGGTCATTTTCCAAAAGAACTGTATCTATTTGAACGAGATCGTCTTCCAAATAATTTTCTTGTGAGTCAACAGACCTTGATGTTGAGCTTAAGTTGTTTCCTAGCTCTTTTGTTACAAGAGCAATCCCTTGTTGTCTATCTGCACCCCCTAGTTCTTGTATGACAGAGGATGACCAAGGACTTAAAATTGGGAGTTCAATACATGTTTTATGCAATTGTAATTCCTCTGCAAAGACAACAGAGTGAGTCCTCATTTTTTAGAATTGAAAGGGTGACTGAGTTGAAGTGCTCAATATTCGTTTACTTCGTCACGGACTAGGATAAATGACCCCTCTATGAGTATTTCAACTTCATTCGGAATGAAAGAATCATCCTTTTGTGATGATTCTTTAGAGGATTCAGCCTCCTGAGTCACCTTCCCTGAGTTTTCATTCCCTTCCATTAATATTTCTTCTCCACTTTCCAATGGAAATCCTTCTTAGGTTAATTCCTGAGAATCCTTGGAATCATTTCTATTTCTTTGTTTATGGGAGGTAGAACCTCATCATCTTGAGTCCCATATTTTTCAAAAGGATTCTCTATATTTCTTTCTTCATCAATTCCTTGACAGGGCCCAGGAATTGTCCCAGTGTTGTCTGTCTGTCGAACTGGACATGGATCTCCTTGATCAACTTCTACCCTTTCAGATTACCTATCTTTTTATTTCTTTGACAGGATCTTCTTCTCTTCTTTTTCAAATTCACTATCTCCTTATTCTATGGCCATAGGGTTTATTCTAGTGACCAATTGAATCCATGATTGATGCCTCTACAGTAAATCCCTTAATATTATCACTTTAATGAAGCCATGATTAGTAAGAGAACCTTGGGAGCACTTAGCCTTTCTAACATAATGTTCCATGTTTTATAGAGAGCTCAAAAGATAATAGGGCATGTTTATTAATATACCATGGTGGAGTTGAGATAATAAAACAAAATCATAGATATAAACAACTTTGTACGTACCTTCATAGGTGATATAATTCTTCAAATATACTATAACCTAGTCCCAAGGATGAGGAAAAGATTCCAATGTAGTCCCCTGTCCTCTAGGTCGAACAACTTATCTTGTTGCTAAGAAATATTCTTTTTCACTCGAAACGAGGACTTTTCGACCAAACCAACTCTTTCCTATTATGGGAAGACCTGTTACTTCTGCTATGATTTGCTGAGACGTTGCAATTCTCATCCCCCCAACTTCGGAATAGTATTCCATCAATTTTTTTTCAAATTGTAATGCAACCTCCTCATCAAACCCATTTAATATTTCAAACTACGAATTCCAGTCGGCTTCCTCAAAAAATCCAAAAGATTCCATGTCTCGACATAATGGCTCCATCGACTCTGGTTCATGGCAGATTGAAAACCCTCCCATGATGTTTTTAGGGATCTCAATTACAAAGGAAACCAGTAAAACTTTCAAATTTGGATACCGATGTTACAGCAAGACAACAATGTACAGTGTGGAAAACCATTGGGTAATTTTACAAAAGCAGTGTTTTTGGTGGTGTATAAGGGAAAAATTTGAAGCTCATGAAAAAAGTTATAACATTTATTGGGTGAAGTGGATGAGAGTGTAATGATGGACCCCTTCCCAAACTAAAAGGATTGGATCAAAGAATTCGTCGATTTATGCTTAGTTGTACCTGTGGTTAGGATCCGAATAACCTAATTTTCACTTACCATGACAGATCAGTGAATTGGTGTGGCCCACTTGGATTTTCAAATCTCTTTAGTGGAGGTGCTTCTCATCACGTGGCTTCATGGATCATGTGGGACCTTCGCATAATGAGAGGGATGAACACATCCACATCAATATAACTGATGAGAAATGATGAGACTGGAAAAATTTCCATAGTTTTGGACGAAACAAATCGACTGGTGGAGATTCAACAAAGAAACTGACGAAGTTTCAACAAAAGAAATCACAGGATTTCAGCAGAAAGTGGAGATATTAGCTGATTTTTGGAAAAGGATATGGTGGAGTTTTAGCAG
The DNA here is from genome assembly GCA_001517045.1 of Pseudotsuga menziesii. Taxonomy (NCBI): domain Eukaryota; kingdom Viridiplantae; phylum Streptophyta; class Pinopsida; order Pinales; family Pinaceae; genus Pseudotsuga; species Pseudotsuga menziesii. The sequence goes on from LPNX010120056.1 coordinate 39,271, forward strand.
GGAATATGGCAGAGTTTTGGAAAAGACATGGTGTAGCTTTGGAAAGGATTATGGCAGAGTTTCATCCAGGAAGCAAAGAACTTAGAGAAGTTTCAACAAAGGATACGGAGGAGTTTCGGAAAGGAATATGGAAGAGTTTTGTCAAAGATATGGTGGAGTTTCGGTAAGGAATATGGCATAGTTTCGACAAAGATATGGCGCATCTTCGGTAAGGATTATGGAGGAGTTTCAGCAAGGAAGATGATAACTTAGCATATTTTCGGCAAAGGATATGGCGGATTTTTTATCATGGAATATGGCATAGTTTCGGCAAAGGTATGGTGCAACTTCAACAAGGATTATGGCAGAGTTTCAAAAAAGAAGTAGAGAACTTAGTGGAGTTTTGGAAAAGGATATGGCGAAGTTTCAGTAAGGAATATGGCAGGGTATTGGAAAAGATATGGTGCAAATTCGACAAATATTATGGCAGAGTTTCAGTAAGGAAGAAAATAACTTAGCGGAGTTTTGGCAAAGAAGCAGAGAACTTAGCATAGTTTTGAAAAAGGATATGGTGGAGTTTTGGCAAGGAATATGGCAGAGTTTTGGAAAAGATACAGCGCATCTTCGGTAATAATTATGGCGAATTTTTGGTAAGGAAGAAGAGAACTTAGCGGAGTTTCGGCAAAGGATATGGGGTTTTTTCAGTAAGGAATATGACGAAGTTTCAAAAAAGATATGGCGCAGCTTTGACAAGGATTATGATGAGTTTCAGTAAGGAAGCAAAGAACTTAGCGAATTTTCGACAAAGGATATAGTGGACTTTTGGTAAGGAAGATGTAAGAGTTTCGGCAAATATATGGTGCAGTTTCGGAAAATATTATGGCATAGTTTCAGCAATGAATTAGAGAACTTAGCGAAGTTTTGGTAAGGAAACAAAAAACTTAGCAGATTTTTTAGAAGGAAGAAGAGAACATAGCAGAGTTTCGGCAAAGGATATGGTGGCGTTTCAACAAGGAATATGGTATAGTTTCGGTAAATATATCACGCAGCTTCAGCAAGAATTGTGGTGGAGTTTCAACAAGGAATAAGAGAACTTAGCAGAATTTCAGAAAATGATGTGGCAGAGTTTCAACAAGGAATATGGAAGAGTTTCGAAAAATATATGGTGCAACTTCAATAAGGACTATAGAAGAGTTTCGGAAAGGGAGTAGATAACTTAGTGGAGTTTTGACAAAGGATATGGTGGAGTTTCGGTAAGGAATATGGCATAGTTTATACAAAGATATGGCGCAGCTTTGCGAAGGGTTATGGCATAGTTTCAACAAGGAAGAAGAGAAATTAGTGGAGTTTCGGCAAAGGATATGGCAAAGTTTCGACAAGGAAGCAAATAACCTAGCTGAGTTTTGGCAAAGGATATGGTGGTGTTTTGACAAGGAATATGGAAAAGTTTCAACAAATAAATGGCGCATCTTTGACAATAATTATGGTGGATTTTTGGTAAGGAAACGGAGAAATTAGCAGAGTTTTGGAAAAGGATATGGTGGAGTTTCGACAAGGAAGCAAATAAATTAGAGGAGTTTCATAAAAGGATATGACGTATTTTCGGCAAGGAATATGGCATAGTTTCATCCAAGATATGGCGCAACTTCGACAAGGATTATGGAGGAGTTTCAGCAAGGAAGAAAAGAACTTAGCAGAGGAAACCCAATGATGAAGAAGTATAATCTGTTATGAGAAACTAGCAATCCTCCTCTCTCCCTTTTCTCTAACCTCCTATGTTGTAACTTATCAGAATGTCTTTCTTTCTTGATATTTTACATTTTGTTAGGCCGCTATTATACAAAGGATGGGAAG
>LPNX010120056.1:41546-60087 GCA_001517045.1 Pseudotsuga menziesii
ATGGTTTCACTAAATGAAGACCCCGTGTAATGCATATTTACTGGTAATAGAAAACTTCCTTCTTACTGAAAAAAGAAAAATTGGGTAAATAACATAGTGACAATTATGCGTAACTAATAAGATGCCCATTTTTTTATTGTTTTAGTAAGAGATATTATTCACATAGAAAAAAGCAGATGACATCTTGATGCACATACTACTTCCTGTTGATAACCTAATTGCTCAATTTACTAGCGAAAAAGTAACTTGATAGACTGATTTGGAGAAGACTTGCAACATGACATACTTTCGACAAAAATTAGTATGGACACTACTTCATTATTATCTGACCATATAGGAAAATTCAAAAAACTTGTTGATGACATTACTCTATTTGAACAGACCATATAGTAAACTTTAAAAAAAACTATGAGACCTATTACTAATTAGACATATACTAAGAAATTCATCAACAAAGAGCCCTTGGGAATCTACCATTAGAGGAATTTTGGGGTCTAAAATGGGCCTCCTAAGGAAAATAATAAAATAATAGTTAAAATAATAAAATAATATTGATTAATTTTGGAGGAAGAAAGAAAAAACCTACTTTTTGTGTTCGTATTTTCGACATATCTCCCTGTGTTTTTACTCAAATTTCGATCGGGAGAGCTCGTTGGATGCGGAATTTGATTCCGCATCCAACGAGTACCCACAATGCATACTTTTGATGGACACCGCTACCCCAAAAACAAGAAATACTTGAAAAAATGTGATGATGACATCATCATCATGTTTTTTCAGGTATTTCTTGTTTTTGGGGTAGAGGGGTCTGTCAAAAGTATGCAGTGTGGGTACTCGTTGGATGCGGAATCAAATTCCGCATCCAACGAGCTCTCCCGATCGAAATTTGAGTAAAAACACAGGGAGATATGTTGAAAATACGAACAAAAAAGTAGTTTTTTTTAATGACAAATATGTGAATTCAACCATTATGGTTGACTTATTTTATTGAAATTCTATTGGTTCTTGAATTCCAACTCACAAAAACTTATTTTGGCACGTTTTCTTATAAGGCCCATTTTAGACCCCAAATTTCCTCTAATGATCCAACACAAAGAGAATTTACAACAAAATTTAAGGGTCATCAAGGATGCCTCCATGGAGATTGCTACCAGTAGGATTATGTTGGGCGATTGGGGGGGGGAACTACAGGGGTTTGCATGTTGAGACCCTATAAGAAAAAATCCATATTTTGTTTCAATATATTCAACTCATCCTTCATCTATGCCCTCCATTTCCGAGGATTTTGCTCATCCTCTCCTAGTTCCTGCTTCTCCCACGTCGTCTGCCCCAGAAGGTTTTTCTTTACCCAGAACATTGCCACGTTTTTCTCTTAGACGTTGAGTCTTCCTGCATTGTTTCCTAGGTCCAAGATCCAATATTAAAATTTGTTGCAGTCCTCAGGAAGGGTGTCCATGTCAAATTTTTCCCATAACTAGGAAGCCCATGCTCAAACATTCCATCTTCCCAAAGGGCTTTCTATTGATCCCGGGTCACCTGAATGTGATCCTCATGCCCCAGCACTTGCTTTCTCTTCCCTCTTCTTTATCCCATTCCATCCTTTGTGTTCCTTCGTTGGATGGCATTCATTTTCCAAGTCACCAGCATTCCTCTTCTCACAAATACTATTAAGAATATAAATTACAAATGGGTTTTATTGTTGCATCTTTTTCAGCCATCCTGCTCGCCTCCAAATAGAAAATTACCATTATGGGAGTACATGATTTGATTTGTTCTTTCCATGGTGTCAATTTCATACTTCGTAGTCTTGATCAGATATATCACAAGAAAAACTTATTTAACCATGGGAGTTCTTTATTCTCCTGAGGCAAGTGCGGGAGGTCTATGCGATGTTCTAATTAGATGGCCCTCCCGCACTTGTCTCGAGAGAAGAGAGAAATGCCATGGGTATATCATATGCAGACATGCATATTCTCCACGTCCTTTATTCATCTCCGCTTCTTTTCTCGCTTGATTGAAAAGACTATGCAATTATTATGAAGCTATGTGGATTTAAGCCAACCTACCTTTTGTCTGATGTCATCACCTGTTGGCTGGTAAAAGCACCCTTTACGTGGAAGCAAGGATCAAATTTGAAGGGTTTGTCCCTATTTCACTTTGAAGGGATACGATATAATATTCAACCCTTCAATGATGGAACAATAAAATAAATCATTCATTTCAGTTGAAAATGTAGTAATACATCAAAATTTCATGGTATATTAAAATAAATGTAATCAAATTCCTCAATATAGTGATAAAAATTGCATTGTTCCACTCTATGGTTTTTAACGATTAATGTCTATCCCAAATAACCCGAAAAAACATACAAAGGAAATTTTAGAAACACAAAAAATACTCAACAATATGAAGAAGTCAATTAAAAAACATTTATAATCAATCAATATTCACTTGGAAAGTAGTAAAACTTCTAGCAAAAAAAACAAGGTTGGGTGAAAATGAAATGCAATCTATACAATGTCCATTGAATGTAGAGATTGATAAATAAAAAAGATGGAGTAAACCCAAAAAATATGTTCACAAATACCAAAACTATTATCTTTAATCACTTTAATAACAAAATTCACTCCTTTTTGAGAAGAAGAAAATAAATGCTTATAAAATAACACAACAAAAAAACTACTCTTGTGATGCACATACCTGAAAATCATTCAACCACAGGAACAATACAACCAGTATTGAGATCCATTGAGGGGAGGAATCCATTTATATATCTTGTTGTCCATTCAACTCTTTGAATCAAAGGAGAGCCATACTCCCCTATAAGAAATAATCATTAGAAAATGTATATTTTCTCTCTCTAGTGGAGGTGTACACTTATGAAAGCTAGTGGTGGACTAGTGGTTCTAGGGTAGATGTGTACTTCCTTTTCTATAGAAAAATACTTGGATTCATATTCCAAATGGCAAGATTAGTCGATCATGATTATTTCCAACACTAATTGTAAAATCAAACTAAAAGGAAAGTTTTCCTCTTATGACTTTTGGGGGGCTTTGAGAAGTACATTCATATATGACTAAATACCAATGGATATATTCAATATATATATATATATATGAACTGTTCTATTCAAGTATCCATATCATCCATTCACAAACCCACTGAAAGACGAAGTGACCCACCATCTCACTTACTAGCATAAATATCCATGTCTCGCTTCTCAATAACGAAGTAAATACTGATCGGAAAGTGATCAAGGAAATTTCTCCAATATTAGCCTTGATAATTATGGATGTTCACCTAACTAACCAGCTAACTATACCATGTCTAGATTGAAGCTTGAAGCTACATTTTCCCTGGCATGAGCTCCCTCCCCCTATCTAATTACTATAACTCTAGCATGTTCTAAAACATGAAACAAGGTAGGAATATGAAATTGAAATAGACTCAAGACTCAATGGTGATGGTGGAAGTAGGAACCACTTAAGCAGGGTTGACGAGTTTGGAAATTAGAATATTGATAGACACAATTTGAATATTTAATACCACTTAAGCTCCAAACTTTCAACTTTTTCAAGATCACATTTCCAAAATACAATAAACATTTGACTAACCATATTTCCAAATCCACTTTCATAATCACATTTCTAAATTTCTATAAACATTTGATTGACATAGTTCTAGATCCATATCCCCTTATTCCAATAATTCATCTACATTAATTATAAACCAATGTGAAAAATTATGAGTTCTAGTTCTAATTTCTTATCACACTGTGCACAATTTTATTCTATATTATGTGGCTGCATTCTCTATTAATACATTACTTTTTCACCTAAGTTACACATAGACACAGGGTCTTAACTTATTGAAACTATGTTATAGATCCTTTCTGACAAGTCAAGGTCGGATGTAAGTGTTGAACGGGCCATTCTGACTTAGGGTCAGATATAAGCACTAAGGAGGACCTACATGGAGGCTAGGCCTACACCCAGCATGAAAAAGGGCTGGCTCTATAGAACTTCCCGTGACGAAAAGAATCATGAGATAGCACCTGTGATGATCCAGTGATGATGATTCAACAGTGATGATCCAAATACAGTGATGATGTTCCAGTGATGATCCAGATCGAGTGATGATCTAGATCTAGATGAAGATGACTTGCAGATGAAGATGACTTGAAGATGACAATGACTCGAGGATGATCCAGATGATACAGAGAAGAAGACTTGTGCTGATAAATTGTGTCGAGAGAATACCTTCCTAGTTAAGAATGAGTGTTGATGTAATTGTAACTTCGGAATGTATTCATCTGTATATCTTATGTATTGTACCCCGATGTTTATTCCGAGATGTGTCTGTAATGTACTTGAGTCCTTGCATGCCCCGATGTTCCTATTGGGAGGTTCTATAATGTAAACAAGTCATGTCAAGCCATTGTGGGTAACCCTCCTATTGGTCAAGGGTTAAAGTCCCCGCAGTTCCGGGGCACTAGGGTTATTAGACTCTCCTAGAGAGGTCGGCCCTAGTAGGGTTTTGTCAAGTTGGGAATTAGTATAAATAGAGAGTGAGCCTCTCTATTTATCACACACTCACTCACACTCAGTTGTAGCGCATAGCTGAGGAAGAAGAAGACACTGGGGATAGGAAGAAAGAGGTTACTGCTGTCGGGGGATCATCTTACTATTTTGGGGTTTTACTTTTGGTGTTGATTCTATCTCTAAGGAAGTTGCGGGGTTTTCTCCATTTATGGTTTCCCCGAGGAAAAACATTGTGTTGATTGTCTATTGTGTTTGATTGTTGTACTTGTTATTCTCTCAGTTAAAGATCCTAACATAATGCTAGCTTGAATGATAAAATTCTAACAACAATTAGACTCTCCTTTTATGTGGTATAGCTATATAATGTTTTATGTGGTATAGTTAGGTAGGCTCTAATTTTTTTTAATTAATATAATGTTTTATGTGGTGTAGTTAGGTAAGTTAATTTTTTTTTAAATTTAATATAATGTTTTATGTGGTGTAGTTAGGTAGGTTAATGTTTTTTAATTGTGTTTAATATAATGTTTTTACTAAAATGTTTTTATTTGTATATATCCCTCATGTAAAGGAGCACTTTGGTGTTCCTGAGGAAAGCCAAACTCTAGAAAATTCTAATTTTGATGAAGAATTTGACCTGCATGATATTGTTGATTAGTTTAATGTCTTCAAGAAAATGTTAAAACTGAAAACTTTTTAATAAGATATATTAGTAAATTCAAATTTTATTTTAGAAATAAATTTTCTAGATATATTGTTTTTAATATGTTATTTACAAATATATAATATAGTTTTTCGTGAATTTATGTGAATGGTAACATTTTGGAATATAGAATGAATTAATATCATTTTTATAAAAAAATCTATGAAAATCATTGAGAATTCTTGTAAATGTCTTTATTTTCTAGAATTTCTTTGAATTTTGTCAATAAAAAAGTCTTATTTTGCCTATAAAAATATCTTATTTAAAAAAATTCAAAATGTATATGTTTTTCAATATAACTTGCTTATAAATGTTTGTTATTTGGTTAAATGTCTAAAAAAACACAGTTGAAAATAGAAAGTAATAATATTTTACCAAAAAGATGATTCAAAGATCTAAAAATACTTTAAAATGAAAATGTTTAATACTAGTATTAATCTTTTTTAAATAAAGTTAAAAATAAGAAAAAAACAAAATATGCCAAATTCTTATTTCATAGTATAAATGATTTTGTTTTTATCATAACTTTACAGCATATAAACATAATATATTTCTTTGAATTAAAATCAAATTTAAATATACTGGAATTTATTGTATTGTACCATTTGGAGTCACTTCTAAATTCGTCTTTAATAAATAAAAGAAATGGAAGTTAAAAGTGAAGCTACCGCAGATTTTATTGTACCATTTGGTGTCGCTTCTAAACTCTTTCTTTTATGAATAAAAGAAGCGGAAGTTTACCTCAGATCACATTGTTAGTTAGTCCGTAACAAGTAAAATTATTATGTGTACCAATTCTATTGATATGGTAGTCTATGTGTCAGATCATTATATGAATTTTATAATATGTGTCAGATCATTATATGTATTAGGAGTGAGCTAGCTATGGAGCAATCCTCCCTCTATCGGACAGAGGAGGAGCAAAGTCAACGCTAACTTTGCTCCTCCTCCGTCCAATGAGGGAGGATTGCTCCATAGCTAGCTTACTCCTATGTATTATATGAATTCATGTTGCAATTAATGTAAATAAATTTTTTTTATTAATTTTAATAGACAATAATATATTGTTAGTTATGTTTTCATGGATTCATTTGATATGAAGTTATGTTGTAAAGGAAGTCATGAGTTTAAATCATTTTTGGGCTTATCTGTCCTATGTTTACGGACTGTTGGGTATAGCGATAGCGATCGAGAATGGATCATGGACCCCGTGTCCCAATTGTCCATTCCCTTAAAAAAACATATTATTAGTTATATTATAATTATTTCATGTTTTTAATTAATAAAAGAATAGATAAATATATATTTAATATGTTTAAATTTATTATTTTTCATTTTATAATGTTTAGCATTGAAAATAGTTTTAAATTTGATTAATTAATATAAAATGATTACAATATACTTGTTTGAGGAAAATATAACAAATCATTCCTTTTATTTGAAAAATGCTTAATACATCAAAATTTTTATGTATATTAAAAGTAATGTAATCAAATTCTTCAATATAGAGATAACATTTTTATTGTTCCATCCTATGGTTTTTAATATAAACAATGTCTAACACAAAAACCTATATTGAACCTTTTTTTCCAAAAAAAATCATAATTATTTATTTAAGAAGGATTATATTCTTCAGATGCCTTTATGGTATATCATGATGCATATCAAAAATCGGTTTTAAAAACTATTTTGATTTGAAGCAATAACATCTTCATAAATGTCCCAAAACTATTATCTTTAAAAATTCAAAGCCTATATTTTCAGACCTTTAAAGCTAATATCAAGGAGCATCTTCTTCAGAAGTTTCCAATACTATAAACTTTGAGTATTTAGAACCTATATATTCAGGCCTTTAAAGTCTATATAACAGTCATATATTATTACAAGACAAAAAGAAAAGGAAACAAATTCCTCATCATCTGAACAATACATACTATCTATATAACAGAATTTTCACCCATAGTTATTGATTAACACTATTCAAAATAGACTCGTTCAAAAACTGAGTGGAAACATTTGTTACAGAGTTCAAATTTTCTGATATGATCCAAGTACCCTCCTGGACAAAGACCCATCATTTGCTTGTTCATCAGACTAGACATTACATTCCCTGTAGATATTCTATGTCACTGTTACCAACTAAGTTGCACTAATTTGTATTTCTAAACGAGCCGCCAAAGATGAACAATCACTTGTTCAAAATTCAGAGTTCAGAAGTCCTTGCAGGCCTTCCTAGGCCCTTTTTTTTTCTTTTTTTAACATGTTCATACCCCATGGGGAATTGTAATAAAATGAGTTAGCATCATGGCTTTATGTAAAAAGTTTGGCTTCTTAGGAACTATTCATTAATGCATTATTCTAGGGTGTTTTTTCCTTGTTAATTATTTATTGTTTTTAAGCAATAAATAATTTTCGAGTTTTTCACCCAAACCTCCAAAGCTGGAATAATCACATTAATTTTTTTTTTGTAAGCTACACAGATCTATTATATTACAGAGGCAAAAAATACATAATTTGACTTGGCTACCTGAGGTTTAAGGAGGTGAAGCCCCCTCCAGAGCCTCTCAAAAAATGGCCCTCTAACAGAATCAACATCTAAGATGTCCATGGCTATAAGTATGGGCCTGAGGCCCACTGACTGAGACATAGTTACAGTAATCCAACATAAAACTGACATGCACATATACTTGAGCGTAGACAAAGATTTCAATAGCAGACATGAAAACCGACATAGTTACATGGTTCATACAAAACAGACCAAAACCACTAATGTCTTAACCAAAAACCTGGGTGACACGTCCATTAAGCTGGAGGAGTTTCTTCAATGATGGGGCAGGCCCATATTTATTCCTATGACAAAGTAGGTGAGTTGGTGGCGGCATTCAGGGCCAAAGAAATCATATGCTGGTGCTCAAAGTGTTGGGTCGACATTTCCTTCAGACGCTTGAAGAGGGGCTCAACCGTAGAGGGGATAGGAAAGGGCTTGACGCGAGGAGCCTCGATTGAGTAACCGGTTGCACTGCCGCTACAACCGAGACTGGTAAGATCCTGGCCACCAGATTCACTTCCATTGGCACCACCACCCTGTGCACAACCCCCAGCCTTCATCCCGCTCAAACTAGAGATGTCAGCCGTGCCTTTCCAAGCAAAGGAGTTATCCATAGACGTAAGCTAAGCTTCAATCTTTGTGATTTTAGTTTTCATGGTATGAACAGAAACTCGAGCCTCAAACCAATTGCTGAGCATATCCTCCACGAGGTTGCAGAGCATGTTCTTCATCATCCAATAATGATTGATTTGGATACCATCCTCACCAGTCTACAATCTAGTTGAGGACTTGAGTCTCCCAAGCTTCAACTAAAACACGGACACGTGGAGAGATGTGAGGTTCATAATCCACCAGGGTCTGAGAACTATAGCCACGTTGGGCTTTGCCTCTCCCAGAGCTAGCTCTCCTTGGAGTTCCTCTCTGCCGGGACATGGCGACCAACTTGAGCCTGAAACCAACTTGATGGGGAGTGTTCTTTTTTGCAAAAAACTGATAGAGCACAGACACAGATACATAGAGAACCTCCCGACACACAGCAAACCTAGAAATCCTCCTATCCGAGCCATAAATCACGATTTCTTTCAAAACTAAATGCCTGTCATTCGATGTACCTGCAAGCACTAATGTTCGAAGCAGAGCCATGAAAGCACCTAGGAGGACAGACCTTCACCAGCGCGAGTCGCATGAGCCGAAGTGATAGAGGGAGTTTCTCCCACGTGCAAAGAGCTTTGAATGTTCTGGAGGGGAGAGCTGTCACTATGGGTGTCAATGAAGGGATCAAGGAGGGCGACACGTGTTCTTTGCGATTGTCGAAAAAAGGCACAGTTGTCGCCTGAATTATCACCCGCATCCGAGAGGAATAATCGCATTAATTAATTAATCCTTAGGAAGTTATTAAAACATATGGGTCGATGTATATTACCATTCTATTCATTATTTTGAGTCATTATGAACATGTCCTAAGTCCCCCATAGGTTTTTTTTTATTTTCCAAAAAGAAATTATTTTTTTCCATTTTTACAGGCTTATTTTTAATAAGTTAAATGTAAAAGTGTAAAAAGTCATTAAAATGTGGCTAGGAGAGTGTTTTTTCCATGGGGGTGCTCATTTTCTAACTCAGAGCACCCACTTAACCCCTAGACCCACTTTCCTAAGTTTTCGAGTAATTATTCAACCCCAAAATTAATAATTACTCGAAAAACCCAAAAACCCAAGAAAAAATGAAATATTAAAAAATTTGGCAATTAAAAAAAGAAAAGATAATTGCCAAAAAAGAGTTGGGTGACTTGGCAAATAATTTTGGCAAGTACCCAGGAAAGGGAGACAAGCTATATGTTTCTATTTCAATGAATTTCATGAGTTGTGAGTTTCCTCTCCAAGTGGGGATGCTAGCTTGGGTGGAAAAGCCCATGGATTGGAAAAAGGTTTGAGTTTTAGCAAGTGGCATGGGCATCATTGGATGTTGCCATAAGATGCATCATTTTCCACCTCACGACACCTCATAGCCACCTCTTCAACCCTAGCACATCCTTGAGGAGGATGCATCCCTTCTCTCTTTATCGGATTTCTATTTAAGCAAGGCAACCCCTCCTCATTCTTTACGAATGATTTGGGCATTGAACCTTTGCTCTTGTATGTTATAATTTTCATCATTGTGGAATAAAGTAAAGGGTTTGGAGGCACACTTGTGTCGGGCATTAGTGTGTGGTGATCTCTTGCTGTGTATGAGGTATAACTGTATCGATTTCTTGCTTCATTCTTAATTGTTCTAAATGATTTTTCTAAAGGATAAATAAGTAGTTTTTTTTCTTGAGTTATTTATGCAAGTAGCTCTTAGATTTGTATGTTGTACTTGTTTGTATGCATACTATATAGTTTTTCTTTCGCTTAAATACTCTCGGATATAACGCTTTGGTGTAGTATTGTTCAAATTTATGCAAGAATATCTAGCGTGGAGGATTGATGGATCTTGTTTGATTCCACCACATCTCTGCAATTTGTTTTGAGAAGATTCAAATCCCTCCGCTCTCTACTTGAGGACTCCATTGCCCAAGCTTCAAAGCTTTGGGGGCATCTTTCTTTTCCTTCATCCGTCACATTAAGAAATTTAAATTTTTGGTTACTAGTTTTCATTTGGCATATTCAAATCCCACTGAAATATTGAAATATCTTAGCTTTCTGATTTATATATGCAAATTTAAATATTCAGATCTAATTATTAAAGTTTTATTGTACAAGATCTCATTGCAAGCAAGTACTAGTTTGATTCCTAAAATTTTCTATCTTTAAAGTACTTAACTATTCTTGATCAAATTTTTATGTTTTAACCTAATTTCCCATCATATTTAATAAAAATTTGTTCATATTTTGCAGCAAAGATTCGTCTGATAAAGAGGCATTGTGGCGAAATTTTAAAGATCCAAATTAAACTGGAAGCCCCTCTTCTCATACTTCTTCCATTGGCCATCTATCAAAGACCTTTAATTGTAAACAACTTGTTGTTCCTATTCTACAAAGGAACACAAGTACTTCTTTCTTCTAGTCATTGTAAAAAAGAAAAGCAAGTGGGCATCCAAGTGCCCACACCCCATCCCCCCAAGGGGGATTCACACTGTTTTGGTTTTTTTCTTTTTTTAATATTTTCTTTACATTTGTTTTAGTTTATTTTAAGTTCCTAAAGTAAAACTAACCTAATCCGGCTGTGTTCTCGGTAACGGGAGTATCGGCATCGAGATTTTAAAAACTCATACTTAGCTTTAAAAAACTTAAAATATCCAAGACTTCAAGGTCTCGTATGCTCTACACCGCTGCATCTTGTTTGATCAATTGGCTGTATCAGAAAGGGATACGAGTTACTAGATTTAATAGGAAAATCCACACAAGTGAATTTCTCGAGAACTCGGGAGGTTGCAAAGGGTAACTACTACAAAGTCAGGGGGCTACTCCAAGCAGGTTCATCCTCGCCCTATTGGACACTTGGTATTACCACTTTAGCACTTAGTTTGAAGGGACTTTACTTGTTGGGCCAAACCCACAATTAACCCACACCCTTAATTACTCACTTAATAATCTTAAAATTGACCAACTGAGACAACTTCAATACTTCACGAGCCTTCACTAGCAACCCTTACACAAGCACTCCATTAGCACTGGTCTATTTTGGCAATCTTATTTATTTTTATTCTTAAGTTAATTTATGTTTTGTGTGGAATGTTATTTGATGTGCTAGTTATTTATATCATTTGCAGTTCATCTTAGTTGTGATATTTTATTTCATCTCATCTCCTTAACTAATTTTTTATTTCATAGATTAAACACCATAGTTTATTTTACTAGGGACCACCCCGTTTGGCTTCACTAGGAGAGAGCCTAGATGGAGGAGTCAAGATCAAGTGACAAAACTTCACTCTTGCTTTCCCTCAAGGTCGCACCCAGTGGCTTGAAGATTTTTGCCACGTGACCCGAGGTGTGAATTAGGCGGCAACATTTTGCCATTGTTGTCGGGGATAAGTCTTTTTATTCCCGGAATACGACTTTGAGTTTTCCTTTTTGTTTTTATGCTTTGTTTGATGAATGTTAAAATTTGAATAATTTTACTCAGATCATCTAGAGACTCCACTATCTTTAACTTTACCAAGGCATTCAACAAGAAGAAACTCTGGAGGCTTGCTTCAGTCCATCCCTGAGCCTGAACAGGTATATCATAGGAGGAAAAGAAAGCTAACTTCTCTCAGGATCCTTAAAAATATTAGGTCTAAGTCAATCCTTGAAATTCATCTTTTATTTGTTGATCCGCAATAAAGTAATTCACCTACCAGCATGGGAGATCTTTTAAACCCTTGGAATTTACCGCCATTGCTGGTTATCCTCATCAAATCCCTGATAAAGCCATTGAAAAGGTTCCCTCTTTCCATGGTAATGATGCCATCACTGCTAAGTCTCATCTATTTTTTTTGCGCAGTGTTATGCCAAGTGGTGCCATAATGTGAATTTTGAAGATGTAAAGATGAGGCTCTTTGCCATATCTTTAGAAGCTTATGCTTTTGAATGGTTCTCTAATCTGGCCAATAATAGCTTCAAGACCTTTGCAAAGTTTGAGATAGCCTTCAATTCAAGATGGGGCGATAAGAAAGAAAACTGACACCTGTTAATTGCCTTGACTAAGACAAAGAAGAAAGAGAATGAGACAATCGAGGAATTTAAGAAAAAATTCAATGATCTAGTTTCAAGTTTGCATAAAGATATTAAGCCTGCTGATGCCTCAATTCTCATCTACTACATAGAAGCCTTTGAAGGAAAAATGAGATACCAGCTTAGAGATAACGAGCTAACAACCCTTCAGGGTGCTATGCAAACTACTGAAAAAATAGACAGAAACATTCAAGCATCAGGAAAATCCAATCTACCTAGGTTTTCTAGAAATAGTGTTTCCATTTAAAAATCACATGATTCCAAGGGAAAATAAGTTGATCCAGAAGACAAGGTCTATCAAATAAGAAGGAGTGTCATCCCAACCAAGTCAGATCAACACATGCCAAAGTTAAAAATCTCTCCCCATGTAGATCTAAATATTGATTTAGGTAATTGTTGTCTAGTGCTAAAATCCCTGTCCCGGTAATTGAGATCCTGAAAATTCCTAGTCAAAGGGATATTTTCATGAAAACCTTAGAGGAACCTAAGGAAAAGAATGTTGATAAACCTAAAGAAGTGATTACTGAAAAGACAAGTAGAAAGTAGCCAATAAGAACAAAGAGACAACTTTGAACAAACCGGTTGAGAGTCCTACTAGGAAACAAAACAATTTTAATGAAGACACTCATGTTGTTTTGCATAGTAGAGATCCCAAAAAAGAAGATCATCCTCCCTTCTACATATCATTGATTGCAAATGATAAGTTGTTACACAATTGTATGCTTGATTCAGGTGCATCCTCTAACATCATGACCAAGAAAGTTATGGAGAAAATGGGTTTAAAGATAACAAGACCATACCAGAATCTGTGTGCCATGGACTCAAGGGAAATTGATGTTGTGGGTATAATTTTGAATCTCCCGGTCAATTTAGCTGCCTACCCAGACATTGGTGTGACCATGGACATTGTAGTCATAAATGTACCTGATATATGGGGAATGTTGTTGTCTAGGAAGTGGGTTGCCTCCCTTGGAGGATCCATCCAAATGGAGTGGACCTATGCCATGATTCCAGCTTCTGAGGATGCACATGTTAAACTATATAGGGAAAAGGAAAGGAAATATCATGTTGAAGATCCTGATGAGCTTGATAACAAGTACATCTGTGAGACAGATAGTCTGGGAAAGCATGCCATCTATGCTAACTACCTTATACCCATCACAGAGAAAGCAAAGAGCGAAGAAGTAGATGAACTATGGAGGATGAGTTTTGATGGGGCTTTTTCCAAGTCAGGAAAAGGGGCAGGGATTGTCTTAACTTCACCATCAAACAAGAAGTTTAACTTTTCTTATAGACTTGAATTTGATGCATCTAATAACATAGCCGAGTATGAAGCACTTCTTATAGGGCTTGAATTTACAAAGGACATGGGCATTAAGGTGTTAAGTATCAAAGGTGATTCAGACTTGATTGTTTCCCAAGTCAAGAATGTGTTTTCCTGCAATTGTGGAAGACTAAAAACATATAGGAATGTTGTATGGGACACCATGGAATATTTTGATGCTTTAGACCTCATGGCAATGCCTCGCTTAGAAAACAGTGATGCAGACAAATTAGCAATAGCAGCTTCTACCTTAGAGCTCACTGAAGAGTTGATAGAGGGAAATGAGAAATTTGAAATAAAATTTAGGCCCTCTATCCCAGATAACTTAAACCATTGGCAAGTGTTTAAAGATGACAAGCAGATTATAAACTTCATCAATAACAAGAGTTTTCAAACTTTCAAACTAGTTTTCAGAAGGAAGATGAGAAGCCTAGCAATCCTGTTCCTTAGAAGGTGGTAGAATGGGAAAGAGCCTTTGATAGGAAGGACATGTGTAAGAATAAAGAAAACAAAAAACTAGAGGATTACATAGAAATAAATATTGGCACTGAAGAAAAGCCAAGAAAAAATAAAAATTGGGAAAGGGACTTCTGTGAAAGAGAGAAATAATTTGATTGAGTTGGTAAAGGAGTTTAGAGATGTGTTTGCTTTTACATATGATGAACTTAAAGCTGATCGATATGATTTGTTTGGGCATACAATCCCATTAAAACTAGATTCCAAACCCTTTCGACAGAAGCTCAGAAGAATAAACCCCAAGTTTGCCCACATGGTCCAACAAGAGTTACAGAAAATGCATTAGAGGAAATTTCAACTCAAAATGGGCCTCCTAAAAAAAATTAATAAAATAATAGTTAAAATAATAAAGTAATATTTATTAATTCTGGAGAAATAAAAAAAAACTATTTTTTTGTTTTTATTTTCGACATATCTCCCCGTGTATTTACTCAAATTTCGATCGGGAGAGCTCGTTGGATGTGGAATTAAATTCTGCATCCAACGAGTACCCACTCAGCATACTTTTGACGGACCCTGCTACCCAAAAAACAAGAAATACCTGAAAAAACGTGATGATGATGTCATCATCACATTTTTTCAGGTATTTCTTGTTTTTGGGGTAGCGGGGTCCGTCAAAAGTATGCATCATCACGTTTTTTCAGGTATTTCTTGTTTTTGGGGTAGCAGGGTCCATCAAAAGTATGCCGAGTGGGTACTCGTTCGATGCAGAATTTAATTCCGCATCCAACGAGCTCTCCCGATTGAAATTCGAGTAAATACACGGGGAGATATGTCGAAAATACAAACAAAAAAAGTAGTTTTTTTAATAATACCTATCCCCAAATTTATATTAAAAAAGTGTTTAAGACCTATACGGTATTTCAAATTTAAAGCAATTTCATTGGCTAACAAATGATGACATGGAATTTGAATAAAAGTTAAACGGCCCATTTTGAGTATAAATTTCCTCTAATGTTGGCATCAGGCATCATTGCTCCAACAAGACATTCATTGTGGTGCTCAAACTTGGTTGTTGTTAGGAAAAAGAATGGACGGTTGAGGATATGCATTGATTTCTGAAAATTGAACATCTCATGCATAAAAGATAACTATCCTTTTCTAGATATGGAGACCATATTGCAAAGGGTGACAGGGTCAAGCATGATGTCTATGGTTGATGGGTTCTCTGGGTATAACCAAGTCCTGGTTAAGAAAGAAGATCGACATAAGACCACTTTCACTTCACCTTGGGGAACGTTTGAATTTCTAAGGATTCCCTTTGGTCTTTTGAATGCAGGTGCAACTTTCCAAAGAGCTATGGATTATGCTTTCAATAAGTTAATTGGAAAGATAATTGAAATCTGTCAATATGACCTTACTGTTTTCTCCAAGGAAAGATCTAATCATATAGGTCATCTTAGGAAAGTGTTTGAAAGATGCATAAAGTTTGGCATTTCTTTGAACCCTGCCAAGTCAGTTTTGGGCATATATGAAGGTAAGTTGCTTGGGCATATTATTTCAAAGGATGGTGTGAAAATAGACCCTGAAAGAGTAGAGGCTATAAAGAAGGTCCCCTTGCCTCAAAATAAGAAATCCTTACAGTCCTTTAATGGCCAAATCAATTTCATAAGAAGATTCATCCCAAACTTAGCTGAGTTAATGAAACCTATGCAAAACCTACTTTGAAAAGATGTTAAGTTTGACTGGGATAGTGAAGGAAAAGAAGCCTTTAGAAGCATCAAAGATTGCATAGCAAGGTCCCCAGTCTTGACTAGCCCAGATTATTCCAAAGAGTTCTAGATTTTTTCCTTTGCCTCAAAAGATACTATTGCTAGAGTCTTGTTGTAGAAGAACAAAGAGGGTCAGGAACAACCAATTGACTTTATGAGTAGGTCCTTACATAATTCAGAGCTAAAGTACACTATAATGGAAAAACGGGCCTATTCCCTTGTCAAGTCCCTAAAACATTTTAGAACTTATGTTGGGTACTCTAAAGTAGTTGGTTATGTTCCCCATTCAGGAGTAAAACACATCCTATCTCAGCAACATTGCCTTGCTATAAGGGGAAAGTGGTTATCAAAGATCCAAGAATATGACTTAGAGATTAAACCCACCAAGTTAATCAAGGGTCAAGGTCTCGCTAAGATTATGACTAAGGGAAATGAGCAGGCCTTAGGTATGATTTGTCAGAACAGTTTATCAGCCTCATCCAGTTCAACAGAACTTCAACATCTTCAACATCAATAGTGGTATTCAGATATAATTTTCTATTTCCTCAACCTGACTTGTCCTGAACATCTAGTCGGCCACAAGAGAAGGTCATTAAGGTTACAAGCCACTAAGTATTGTCTTACTCAAGATGGTTCGGGTTGGAAAAACCCAAATGAACTCATACTTAGGTATGTATAAGAAGAATAGTCTAAGAAACTCTTAGAAAATTTCACTCAGGATTTTTTGGTGGTCACTTTGCAGCCAAAACTACAGCCCACAAAATTCTTAAAGCAGGATACTATTGGCCCACCTTATTCACTGATGTGCACAAGGCTGTTAGGAATTTCCAGAAATGTCAACTATTCACAGGAAAACAAAATTTTGCCGTAATACCTTTAAAGCCAATAGTAGTCCAAGCCCCTTTTCAGCAATGGGGTCTTGATGTCATTGGTAAGTTTAAGGATAATTCAAGTAATGGATACACTTGGACTTTGACCGCAACTGGTTATTTTACCAAGTGGATAGAGGCCATACCTACTAGAGAAAGAACCTAGAAGGTAGTAATGGATTTCCTTGAAGATAAAATCATTACTAGATTTGGGGTTCCAGCTAAGATAACCACTGATAATGCCAAGGCTTTCAACTCAGTAGCCATGTCATCATTCTACTTTAAGTATGGTGTCATCTTATCCCATTCCTCGAATTACTATCCCCAGGGAAATGGTCTTGCTGAGTCAAGCAACAAAAACTTGATGACCATCGTTAAAAAGATTGTTGGTGATATTAAGAAGTCTTGGGATAGTAAAATCAAGTTTGCACTTTGGGAAAACAGAATAACCAAGAAAAGTGCAACAGGAAAGTTTCCTTTTGAATTAGTCTATGGCACGAATTTGACTTCACTAATTCATCTCAAGTTACCAGTGTATCAGGTTTCCTTTTGAATTAGTCTATGGCACGAATGTGACTTCACTAATTCATCTCAAGTTACCAGTGTATCAGGTTCTACAAGAGTCAAGATCATATCAGGATGATTATTAGAGCAGGATGCATGAGTTGGTAGAGTTGGATGAATTTAGAAGAAGGGCAGTTGATCAAAGTGTTAATAATCAGAATAAAATTAAAAGAAATTTTGACAAGTCATCTAGGCCTAGAGCTTTTCAGAAGGGAGATACAGTATTGCTATGGGACAAACGAATAGAAAAGCCTGGAAAACATGGAAAGTTTGACAGTTTATGGATGGGTCCCTATATCATTCATGACATAGCCGGTGTTAATTCATTTCATTTAAGCGACATGGATGGTGAAAAGCAGAATCTGCCAGTGAATGGGCAGCTTCTGAAGTTATTCTTCAATGATAACATTTGATGCCCAGGGGGCATCTTTGTATCATGAATTCATAACCCTTCCTCTGCATTTTATTTCCTAGTTTAATTTCTGTATAATAGATTGTTTACATGTAAATTCTTTTGTTGTATATCATTTTGTATTATAAATTGCAACTTGTTATTTCATTTGGTTATATATGCATGTGACTGACTTATCTAGTTTTGTGCAGGAACAAGAGATTCAAGGATTCTTGTATGATCAATTTCCACGAAGTTCAGATCAATCACACGTCCCACAGTTGGAGCCAGATGTTACCAACTAAGTTGCACTAATTTTTATTTCTAAACGAGCCGCCAAATATGAACAATCACTTGTTCAAAATTCAGAGTTCAGAAGTCCTTGCACACCTTCCTAGCCCCTTTTTTTTAATTTTTTTAACATGTTCATACCCCATGGGGAATTGTAATAAAATGAGTTAGCATGATGGATTTATGTAAAGGGTTTGGATTCTTAGGAATTATTCATTAGTGCATTATTCTAGGTGTTTTTTCCTTGTTAATTATTTAGTGTTTTTAAGTAATAAATAATTTTCGAGTTTTCAACCAAACCAACAAAGCTGGAATAATCGCATTAATTAATTAATCCTTAGGAGGAAATTAAAACCTATGTGTCGATGTATATTACCATGCTATTCATTATTTT
>LPNX010120056.1:66691-86813 GCA_001517045.1 Pseudotsuga menziesii
CCAATACGCGTCTCCCTGCACAACTATTCAGGCTATTAATTTCGTTGCTGCCGAAGCTAATGTCATAGTTATAACTGTAGAACTGCTATTTTGCAAAGAATTCACATC
This sequence comes from Pseudotsuga menziesii, assembly GCA_001517045.1. Lineage (NCBI taxonomy): Eukaryota > Viridiplantae > Streptophyta > Pinopsida > Pinales > Pinaceae > Pseudotsuga > Pseudotsuga menziesii. The sequence goes on from LPNX010120056.1 coordinate 66,800, forward strand.
AATCATGCAGACGACTGAAATGGCTAGATTTTTATTTAATGCTGCAAGTTTTTTAATATTTGCCTGTGCATCGTCGACAGATGCAGCTGGAGGACTAGATCTGAAGTTCTATGACAAGACCTGCCCAGGAGTTTCTAATGTTGTAGCAAAGGTGGTTGCAAATACCATATCCGAAACCCCTTCTCTTGCCGCATCTCTTCTCAGGCTGCATTTTCATGACTGCTTTGTCAGAGTAAGTAGATTGAACCTAATTTGTCACATTGAGACTAGAGCTTAGCATTTACAACTTCAATATATTGATATGTTTGACAACAACGTCATGAGCTTGAATATTGTTCAAGGGTTGCGATGGATCTGTGCTCTTGAATTCGACAAATTCAACGAAAGCAGAAAAAGAAGCGATTCCGAATCTGAGCCTGAGAGGATTCCAAGTCATTGACACAGCCAAAGCTGCAATGGAGAATGTGTGCCCTGGAGTGGTGTCATGCGCCGACATTGTTGCTCTCGTCGCACGAGATGCTGTTCGGATGGTAATTATTCACAAATAACTTAATAAATTTCTTGATTTGTTTAATCAACAATCTTCTCCACAGCTTCTAAGCCGATGATATTTACTAATTCATGCAAATATTAGGTGGGTGGACCATTCTGGAACGTGCCAACTGGACGCAGAGATGGAGTGGTATCCATTCAAAAGGAAGTTTTCTCAAAACTTCCTCGTGCCAACGCGAATTTCTCGCAACTGAAATCAATATTTGCCAGCAACGGTCTTGATGCTAAGGACCTGGTCGTGTTGTCAGGCAAGTAATCTACTACATTCCATATTTCATGGCAGATCGCATTCCTGCTATCCAGCAATGATTGTTGTATGGTCAAAATTAATCATCCGGCTGGCAGAGCAATGATTGTTGTGGAAGCAGGTTCATTGTTGATAGTTGAATTTCTCAATATCAAATATAAATTAATCCTATGGCAGAGCAATGATTGTTGTCGCGGCACAGGAAAGCAATAATTGTTGTATGACCAAAATTAATCACTCTGGAGACAGAGCAATGATTGTTGTACCAAGTTCATTGTTGATAGTTGAATCTCTCAATAGAAATTAATCAACCTGCAGCAAAGCAATGATTATTATCGCAGCAAGTTCATTACTGATAAATCTTCAATCTATTAAAATCTAACAATCAACAATAAGCTTAATCATTGTTCTACGACACCTTAATGAACCAATCTATATATATCTTCTTCTAAATTTAATTATTGCATCAAGATTTATTATAGTTTCAATAATGGGTGCAGGCAGCCACACAATAGGGACTTCTCACTGCAGTTCCTTTAGCAGCCGGCTTTACAGTTTTACAGGGAAAGGAGATATGGATCCGTCCTTGGACAAGTACTTCGCAGCTCAGCTCAAAACAAAATGCAAGCCGGGGGACAGTAAGACAATAGTAGAGATGGATCCAGGTAGCTTTCTAACATTTGACACGCAGTATTATGTGAATGTAAAGAAAAATCGAGGCCTCCTTCAATCCGATGCTGCGCTTCTGACCAACAACGAGGCACAATCATATATCAATAAGGCATTGAAGAGCGCGTCGTTTTTCAGGGATTTTTCAACGTCGATGGAGAAGATGGGAGGAATTGGTGTTCTAACAGGCACCGCTGGGCAAATTCGAAGACACTGCGCTTTTACAAATTAACAAGGCCTTTTATTTTCTTTGAATATTTGATGGCGAATTATAATCCCTGGCCCGGCTGTTTCATATTTTATTCTGTTTCAATAATATTGAAGGCATTACAGCCTTAATATTGTAAGCTGTCCAACTTCAATCTGTGTGACGTCTGTCTGAATAATATGAGACCGCCTTCAATTTGTGTAACATCTGTCTGAATAATATGAGACGAGCTTCTGATGAAAGAATCACACTAAAACTACCATGCATGCACTTCTGCATAAATCATTATTTAATTTTTTAATTTAAAGATACTAGCATATAGCCACTAACCTTGTGGTGTTTCTTTACATGACATGGATGTCTTATATCAATACTCAAATGACTCAAATGGTAAATATATGAGCATAGTGAATTCATAAGTACCAAATAATTTTATGAGTTAATATAAAAAAATTAATTACATCTTATTTTTGGTAATGTAATTTTAAGTTATTTTTTATCTTAAATTCAACCTAAATTATACATTAACAACAACTACATTAATTTTATTTAATATGTCTCAATAAGTGGATAGGCTTAAATTTAAGCAAATACTATAAGAAAGAACATTAATATAAAAATGATGTACCTAAATTTAAGCATATTGACTTATTCTGTCACATTAAATAAAATTAATGTGGTTCTTACTAGTGGGTAGACATATTTCCAAGACAGGTTCTTGCTAGTGGGTAGACATATTTTCAGATTCTTTAGTCAGAATTTTAGATATATGGTTGGGGGGATCTTGTGACTTTATAGTTTGATCAAATTTATTGGAAACTTTAAGTAACAGTGTTCTTAATGACAGTGACTATTGTGATATCTTGTGATATCTTTTTCACAAAAGTTTTGGACTTTTGTTATTTTTGTGATTTTTGTGAGGCTTATGACAATTGAAGGTGTTATGATCTTTTTCTAACAGTGTTATGACTATTACATGACAATTGACAGTGTTATGAACTTTTTCTGACAGTGTTATGACTATTACATGACAGTGTTGGTTTCTAAGTGACTGTTTCTTTTGATAGTTATTGGACAATTTTTTGACAAGGTGATTTTGATAATATGCTTTATCTGTATACATTGCTGATATAGAGTGGATTAGATGATTTATAAATCTTACAAAGACTTTGTAAGTCTTGTTGGAATATGTTGATACCATTTTGGTTTTCTATTTAGATATATCTATCTATATTGTGGCGTAAAATGATTGAAATATTGGATTGGATATAATTTGATTTTTAAATCAATTATTATTTATTGTAATTAAGCATTTTTGTGCTGAAGAATTGAGGAAATCGACATTGATCATTTTTTTTTAATTAATGGACCATATGATGAATGTAATTTTGATAATAAAGTTACGAATTTTTTCTATGGAAAAAAAAGACATATTTCCAAGACATTAAAAAATTAATATTATTTAATTAATTATAATATTAATATTAAAATTAATAATTAATAATTACATCATTATTAAAATATTATCATTCAATTAACATATTTTATTATGCTTTCTTAAATAATTAATTAAAATATTGTCATTCAATTAACTTATTTTATTATGGGCATGAGTGGGCCTAATGGTTAAGAGCATGTGTTTCCTCTTAGGAGGTCACGGGTTCAAATCCAGAGGGGGTAGTGTATGTACACCTATGTAGACTTTAGACTTTTGGCTTGGCGGTGACCTTAAAAATAGATTATTATTATTATTATTATTATAATTTATCAAATATAATTAATCTAGTGATATATAAAGATATTAGAAAAAACTTATTAATAAAATAATAATATATTTAATTATAATATTAATATTAATATTTACTTAATTAATTATAATATTAATATTAATTATGATTTAATATTAATATTTACTTAATTAATTATAAGAATTTATTATTTAAATAATATTATTTAATAAATAGTATAATATAATAATTAATTAAAATATTATCATTCAATTAACATATTTTAATATACTTTATCAAAGATAATTAATATTTAATAATATGTAAAGAGGTTTAAATATAACACTATAATACAATAATAAAGTAGAATTAATTATTTTAAAATTATGTTATTTAATTATAACATTATAATATAGTATAACAAAGTATTATATTTATGGGTGTGTGCAAGAAGTTGAGGGTCTCTTTTGGGGCGTTAGATGCAATACAAAACTGAAAAAACATACATCCATCAACTTGCATGGATATTTTGAGACACTTACACAATGAATCTTGCGATCAGTTAAAAACAAGAAATGTAGGAAATTGAATGACCTTTCCAAATATATAATTTTTTTCTATTAAAAATATTGTTAACTATATAAAGTTAGATATTTTTTAATGGGCACTTTTTATTTTTGGGACAAATTATAAGGTATATGTTTTTGTGGGTGCAGCGTCTGAGTGTCTAAATGATAGAATAAACTTACGAAAACCGGTATACATATAGAGAACATATAGGACTAGTGTACGACTATTTTTCCAATAATAAAAATAATTTTTTTATTTTTATTTTTAATTATCTAAGAGATCAAACCTTGAAAAAAGTACGTCAATTGTGGGTGTAGTGCTTGAATGTCTTAATGCAATTATTTGGAAGTGGGTTTTTTATAGCATGTAGAGTTTGGTGTTCTTTAGTGCACCATACATTTTTTTTAAATGGTTGAGAAACGAAAGAGATATGGACAAAACACTAACAGTGTGTTTCTTGAGTTGAGGAGTGATGACAGAAGATAAATAAGAAAAAAATAGAAAAATTTATGTATTCTTCTTAAAATTTACATATTTAGAATTTGCAAAAAAAACCATATATGTTTCTAAAATTTCATAAAAAATGGAGGTGTGTAGCATAATCAGATGAACCGCTAAACATGAGCATATTGGAAATTTGGATATAATGTTGAATTAGCCATGGTTTAACATACTCCAAGGCATAGGCATGTTGAATCCGAAGCAAAGTACAAAGCAGACACATAGGCATAGGAATTCCATGAAAGCATGGGTGGAGGCTCGGCCTTGTCATTTGGTGGGAATTTTTTTTTGAATTTAACAAATATGCGAGCGCACTTTAGTAAAGCCAAACGCATGTGCGATTTAGTAACGCAAAACACGTGTGTGATTTATAAAAGCTAAACGCGTGCACGTTGTAGTTAACATCATTATCATCAACACCATCGTCATCATCATCACCACCTTCATCATCACCTTCATACCATCCTCATCCTCATCATCACCATGATCATTGGTTATCGCTCATCCTCATCATCACCGTGATCATTGGTCATCGATCATCATCACCATCACCATGATCATTGGTCATCGATCATCATCACCATCACCATCACCGTGATCATTGATCATCGATCATCATCACCATCCTCATCTTCATCATCAGCATCACCTTCCTCATCATCATCATCATCATCATGAACATCATCGTCACCATTGTCGTCATCATGATCAACATCATCATCACCATCCTCATCTTCATCATCAGCATCACCTTCCTCATCATCATCATCATCATCATGAACATCATCGTCACCATTGTCGTCATCATGATCAACATCATCATCACCATTGTCGTCATCATCATCATCTTCATCATCCTCCTCCTCCTCCTCCTCATCATCATCATCAACATGATCATCATCATCACCATCAACATCATGAACATCATCATCACCATCGTCGTCATTATCATCAACATCAACATCATCATCATCATCCTCATCATCATCATCACCTTCATCATCATCATCATCACCATCCTCATCCTCATCATCACCATGATCATTGGTCATCGATCATCATCACCATCCTCATCCTCATCATCAGCATGATCATTGATCATCGATCATCATCACCATCCTCATCCTCATCATCAGCATCACCTTCCTCATCATCATCATCATCATCATCATGAACATCATCATCACCATCGCCGTCATCATGATAAACATCATCATGGCCATCGTCATCATCTTCATCATCATCATCCCTCCTCCTCCTTCTCCTCCTCCTCATCATCATCATCAACATGATCATCATCATCACCATCAACATCATGAACATCATCATCACCATCGTCGTCATCATCATCAATATCAACATCATCATCGTCATCATCATCATCATCGTCATCATCATCATCCTCATCATCATCATCACCTTCATCATCATCATCATCACCATCCTCATCCTCATCATCACCATGATCATTGATCATCGATCATCATCACCATCCTCATCCTCATCATCACCATGATCATTGGTCATCGATCACCATCACCATCCTCATCCTCATCATCACCATGATCATTGATCATCGATCATCATCACCATCATCACCATGATCATTGATCATCAATCATCATCACCATCCTCATCCTCATCATCAGAATCACCTTCCTCATCATCATCATCATCATCATGAACATCATTGTCACCATCATCGTCATCATGATCAACATCATCATCACCAACGTCGTCATCATCATCATCCTCATCATCATCATCCCTCCTCCTCCTCCTCCTCCTCCTCCTCCTCATCATCAAGATGATCATCATCATCACCATCGTCGTCATCATCATCAACATCAACATCGTCATCGTCATCATCATCATCTTCATCATCATCATCACCTTCATCATCATCATCATCACCATCCTCATCCTCATCATCACCATGATCATTGGTCATCGATCATCATCACCATCCTCATCCTCATCATCACCATGATCATTGGTCATCGATCATCATCACCATCCTCATCCTCATCATCACCATGATCATTGATCATCGATCATCATCACCATCCTTATCCTCATCATCACCATCCTCATCATCACCATGATCATCATCATCATGAACATCATCATCACCATCATCGTCATCATGATCAACATCATCATCACCATCATCATCATCATCATCATCTTCATCATCATCATCCTCCTCCTCCTCATCATCATCGTCATCATCATCATCCTCCTCCTCCTCATCATCATCGTCATCATCATCATCAATACCATCAACATCATGAACATCATCATCACCATCGTCATCATCATCATCAACATCGTCATCATCATCATTGGTCATCGATCATCATCATCATTGGTCATCGATCATCATCACCATCCTCATCCTCATCATCACCATGATCATTGGTCATCGATCATCATCACCATCCTCATCCTCATCATGAGCATCACCTTCCTCATCATCATCATCGTCATCATGAACATCATCGTCACCATCATCGTCATCATGATCAACATCATCATCACCATTGTCATCATCATCATCATCTTCATCCTCCTCCTCCTCCTCATCCTCCTCATCATCATCATCAACACCATCAACATCATGAACATCATCATCACCATCGTCGTCATCATCATCAACATCATCATCATCATCCTCATCATCATCATCACCTTCATCATCATCATCATCATCACCATCCTCATCCTCATCATCACCATCATCATTGGTCATCGATCATCATCACCATCCTCATCCTCATCATCACCATGATCATTGATCATCGATCATCATCACCATCCTCATCATCAGCATCAGCATCACCTTCCTCCTCATCATCATCATCACCATCATCGTCATCATGATCAACATCATCATCACCCTCGCCATCATCATCATCATCTTCATCATCATCCCTCCTCCTCCTCCTCCTCCTCCTCCTCATCATCATCAACATGATCATCATCATGAACATCATCATCACCATCGTCGTCATCATCATCATCACCATCATCGTCATCATCATCATCATCATCGTCCTCATCATCAGCATCACCTTCCTCATCATCATCATCATCACCATCATCCTCCTCCTCCTCCCCCTCATCATCATCACCTTCATCATCACCTTCCTCATCGACATCATCAACATGATCATCATCATCACCATCAACATCATGAACATCATCATCACCAATGTCGTCGTCCTCATCATCACCGTCATCGTCATCATCATCATCACCATCCTCATCCTCATCATCACCATGATCATTGATCATCTATCATCATCATCAACATCACCATGATCATCATCACCATCGTCATCATCATCATCGTCATCATCGTCGTCATCATGTTCATCATCATCTCCATCTTCATCATCATCTTCTTCTTCATCACCATCATCATCATCAACATCAACATCATCAACATCATCATCACCATCGTCATCATCAACATCAACATCATCATCGCCATCAACATCATGAACATCAACATCACCTTCCTCATCATCATCATCATCACCTTCATCATCATCATCGTCAACATGATCATCATCATCACCATCAACATCATGAACATCATCATCACCATCGTCGTCATCATTATCATCATCATCATCATCACCATCGTCGTCATCATTATCATCATCATCATCATCACCATCATGATAATCATCATCGTCTTCATCACCATCAGTATGGACGGAAGGAGTAAGGGAGAAAAAGGAACATATAGGGAGGGATGCAGAGAGAATGAGGGAGGTATATTTAAAAAGAGATAGGAATACGTAGGGATTATTGGGGCTATAGATAGGAACATTTATATGCATGAAAAGAAGGGAACACTAAAAACATTTGTTTTGTTGCTAGCCATAGAAAACATTTGGGATGTTATGATCTTATTCGTTTCCCTAGCCGTGCACCCACTCTATTAATTGTGCTTAACCATGTGGCATGTGCATTATACTTACACAAATCGCGTACACGTTTTTACTCTATATAACGTGTGCACATTTTTGGACTGTAAAAACAGTGAATTGTTTTTGTCCGAGAGCAACTTTACTCTGTTTTTATGAATTTATCCGATTACCGCACGTTTTTTTTCAGGAGCACGAGCCCGCCTTTGAAAATACTCACAATTTACACATTCTCCATCATTCTTTTTGTTATGCAGGTGCAACATTGAGGATATCTTTCATGGTTGAGGAGCACACAGGATAAGATAGCAAGCTTCAATGTCATTTCATAGTGATGGTGGATATACAGAATTGTACAAGAAAATCAGTTTGAGGAACAATTTATGATTTAACTTTCATTTGCTTATTATTCAAGAGAACCAAAGGTAAATTTTCCCATTCATTATTGTTTTGATGGGAAATATGAACAATTGAGAAGGAAGATTGAAGCACCTTGAAGGATCAATAGTTATAAAGCAAGTTAAAGGTTTCAAAGCTTGTAATTGAGGAGCAACAAAAACAAACTATAATGACATTGATCATTGTGGTGATGGGGAATGTACGTAACCAAGGAAGAAAATCAGCAAGGAAGAAGAGACCTCAAGAAGTCATCAAAGAAGAGAAAGAAAAGAAAAGAATAGACATGATGAATCGGAGGCTTTCTTTGGAAACTAATCCAAATCCAATTATAGAGGATATGGCGGTTCATCCTATTAATCCCGCATAAGAAAAAAAGAAGCATTCACTAGAGGGACCTTCAATTTCCACAATAGTTGTTGAACAAGCACCCCATGGAAGTATTCAAGAAGCAAAACATAGGTGCTCATTAGGGGATGTTTCAAACCCCACATCAAGTCAAAGTGATAAGTTACCATCTCAAGACGAAGCTCATGAAGAGGCGTTGTACATGGAGCCTACTGTTGAAGAGGCGTTGGACATGGTGCCTACTATTGAAGAAGAAAATATTAATCGGACCATCGATGAGGATGTTGGACTTCCACCATCCAACTACCAGGAAGAGAATGAAGGACAAGTTGCTACTGAAACACCAGAGCGTATTGTTGATGCACTAGATGATAGAAATCCAACCCCCTTAACTCCATCAGAAAGCACACATCGAAGGACTCCGAAGTGTATACAAGTTGATGAAGGACTCTTCAATTCCATTGAAGGTACGCTATCTAAACGTAGTATTGTTTATCAAACTCAACAGATACTAAATAAATATTTTGTTTCTAAATGTGATGGAGATAACTGTAGATTATTTTTATCATTGTTAAAATATAGGGGCATGAATATTGTTAGGAAATCATTAGGGATAAAGATGATAAAGCCTTCTGGACCAAGTTCTCACATAGTTAAAAGCTTAGTAGATGCCTTTGGTAAAATTGGTAAGAACACACGGTCAAAGGACTGCAATGCGGCTCGTCGTGTGTTGTCACAAGCAATTGTAAATAAGAACACCAGGGTACTTCGTTTTCTCAAGCCTAGATCTAAACTAGTTAATTTGAATGTAAAAACCCTTCGTAGGTATTCTATTAGAAGAGAACATCTTGACACAACTGCCCAGACAAATTTTTGGGCATTTATTGGTCGATTGCCACGTCGTGACATGAAGCTAGTTGATGCAATAAAGGGACTAGTGCAGAGTTTTTGGCATGATCACACAAGGCCTTCTTCAAACCGGAAGGATGTACTAAAATTGAGAAGGGGTTCAAAGGACCGTGAACCACATATTAAGCATCTTCTTGATATAACACAGATAGAACTATACGAGAAATTTAGGAATGAACATAGACAATTGAATTTGGGGCAAAGATATTTTGAGAAATGTAAGCCCTGGTATGTTAGAATAAGTACTCTTCATAACACTTGTTGTTCTAGATACCATGTAGAATATGAATATTACTATGAAACATTTTTGTACATTCGTCGTGTGTTGCATACTAACCATGTGCAAGATTGCTCCTTGACAATACCACCAACCTCATCAAGAGAATTCATTCATGGTATCATGTGCAATAGGCTTGAGGGGCAAACTTACTATGCAAAATCCTGTTTGGATGGAACTTGCTCCAACTGTGCTGGAATGGCATTATTGAGCCAATGTATGCACGAGACTGGAGACAATGAATTTGGGAATATGGTTACAGACATGAAAAGTTTCAAATATATCAGCTATGAAATAGTCCCAGGGAAAGAAAGCAAAAAAATACAATTGGTGACATCTTAGGTACAAGTTAGTGTCTTCGTCATGGAATTTATTGAAAAGACACGTCAATATGTTCAGCATGTCCACTTGGCACGATGGTAGGATGAGAAGTTTAGAATATGCACAGATACATTTCCTCCTGGTACTATACTTTCAGTTGTTGATTTTGCCGAGAACTACACTCTACAACCTCAAAATGAGATCCAAAGTCAGTATTATCACTTTGCGCAGGTTTCCTTGATGGTGCATATCACATATAGGCATGGCCCAAATAGCAGTGAAGAGCAAAGAGAAATTCTAAACGAATATCACTTCTACATAAGTGATGATAGGTGCCATGACTTCCACTATGTACATCATTGCTTCATCATGTTCTATGATCATTTGAAGGGCAAGAACATACAGATGGATCGACACTGGATTTGGTCTGATGGATGTGCTGGTCAATTCAAAAATGCACGCATATTTCAATGGTTGTGTTCATTGCATAAAAACTAGAAAGTTCCACATATGTGGAACTATTTTGATACTGGGCATGGTAAAAAAGAGCATGATGGAGCTGGAGCATGTGTCAAAACATCCCTACAAAGAGAGGAATTGAAATTATCTACAATATCTACTATTCAAAATGCTCAATCTATAGTCAGGCGGTCCACGTCAGTAATGGGAGAGGAATCAGCTATGGGAGTAGAATCCACAAGAAAGAGACATGTGGAGAGATTTTTTGGGAGGTGGTAGACATAGATTGTTCACATGCATGGGAATGCAAGACTATTCCTGGGACTCGTGGCTTTCAATCGGTTCGAAGCTCTGATAACCCAGTATTTGAAATTTGGACCGAAAAACTCGCTTGTTTTTGCCCGCCTTGTTGTGATGGTGACTGGGATGTGTGTGAATCATTGGATTGGGTTGATGGATGGGATCGCATATCACTTCCACTTGATCAGCGTGCAATTGTTGAGTTAACTCCATTGGAAGAAGACCAATCGTCTATTTCTATAGATTTTGATCATGTATCAGACCTTGTACAACCTGGTATGATGCATTTCCTTAACATTTTTTTGTAAAATTTACGTAGTCTTGAAACTCACATTAATGGCTTTGTATCACATGAAAAATATTTGATCATATACCTACAATCATACTATGCAGGACACATATACGCGGTGGTTGCCTCAAAAGATAGTGAATGGGGTGGTGATTACTGGTTGGCACGTTGTATAGAGGGAAAGAAAACCCTCATTATGTCCATGACTGATGATGAAAACAACCACTTCCCCATCGAGTCTATGGTTGTTAAAGGTGAATATCTTACACATGACAGCAATGCAAGAAAGAAGGGTGGATATGTTTACAGGGATTACAAACCAGGTGCAAGTGTGTATCACTTTAACAACTTAATCATTGGTACAAACCTCCAGGTACAAACAATGCCTAGTCGGAATTCATCGAAGGTAGGCTACTTCTTATTGGATACAGAGCACGAGAGACTAATGGAGACCATCATTATAAGAGATGATCCAGAGGGCTTGGTTGTATGATAATAGGTGGGATCTAGCATGATGAGGTATGTATCACAATTGTAATTTTCCCATGTATGTTTCTTATGAATATGTCAATTTTGTGTTCTTGTATGCTACTTCTTACCGGATACATAGCACGAGAGACTAATGGAGACCATCATTATAAGAGATGATCCAGAGGCCTTGGTTGTATGACATTAGGTGGGATCTAGCATGATGAGGTATGTATCATAATTTTAATTTTCCCATGTATGTTTCTTATGAATATGTCAATTTTGTGTTCTTGTATGCTACTTCTTACCGGATACATAGCACGAGAGACTAATGGAGACCATCATTATAAGAGATGATCCAGAGGCCTTGGTTGTATGATATTAGGTGGGATCTAGCATGATGAGGTATGTACATAATTTTAATTTTCCCATGTATGTTTCTTATGAATATGTCAATTTTTTGTTCTTGATATGCCAAATTTTCCATAATGTTGTTTATAAATATGCCAAAAAATCTCTTGTATGTCAAGTTAATGAACATGCCAAATTTTACATATGATCAATAAACCATATATATAAATCATATGAACATTTCAAGGTCTCATTCACATGATATACATAACATTAGAATACATACATGTACCTCTGTAGGTCATACCTATCAAAGTTATTTGTAGGCTCTCTTACAAGACTAAAACCCTAATTTTTCAAGTAGGTAATATTGTCAATGTTTTCAGCCGATATATACAACTAGGATGATGGAAACAAGATGTCGAAATGATAAAGTTATGTTTTAAGGCTTGTATAATTTCCTTCTTGATAGATCACCTCTTGTACCTGCATGTCCATTGCCAAAGGGGTAGTGCATAGTAGTGTTGGAATTTCATCTCATTTTTTATTATTATTTAAAAGTTTAATTTCTACTTCAAAGATAATAAAAGATAATAAGAGATTTGGGCCAATGTTGGACAATGCATTTCATGCCAACGAAGGCCAAACTTGGAAAACCCTATCCCTAACTAGGGTTTATTGTTTAACATGCATGGCCCATAACCATAACCCTACCTAGGAAACCCTAATCCTAACCCTAATCTTATCTTACTGTCACAACTCAATTAAGAATCAATCTAATGTCCAACTCAACTTTTTCAAATCCGGTGGACTTATGCTTCAAATCATGTTGATTCACGAAGTTGACTTTAGTTTGCATGTACTGAGATCATTGAAACCTTTAAATATAATAGTTTTTTCATGCACGGTTTCCATTCTATGCCCCGGGTAGGGATTCAACAGGTGTCCCTGAAAGCCTGTAGGAGGTGGGATTCAACATGCCACAGAATCATGACTGTTGTTCGGATCAATGAACCATCGGCTCCGTTGGATTCAGGACATCGGGATAGTGCAAGGGTGGCCCTCTAATCTAGTTCCATGGAGAAGAGACCATTATTTTGGTCAATTTTAGAAACTAGGGTTTTGCTGAATAAGTGAATGTGAAATTTTTGCACATGGGGGTCAAATTTGCATATTGCTCGACCATGAAGGTGTGGCTAGCGTTCCCACATAACACATGCCTAAACACTCTTGCACGACCCATCGAAATCCCTTTTTTATGCACGGTTTCCATTCTATGCCTCGGGTAGGGATTCAACAGGTGTCCCTGAAAGCCTGTAGGAGGTGGGATTCAACATGCCACATAATCATGACCATTGCTCAGATCGACGAACCATCGGCTACGTTGGATTTAGGACATCGAGATAGTGCTAGGGTGGCCCTCTAATATGGTTCCATGGAGAAGAGACCATTATTTTGGTCAATTTTGGAAACTAGGGTTTTGCTCAGTAAGTGAATGTGAAATTTTGCACACGAGGGTCAAATTCGCATATTGCTCGACCGTGAAGGTGTGGCTAGTGTTCCCACATAACAAGTGCCTAAACACATTTGTACGACCCACTAGAATCCCTTTTTTATGCACGGTTTCCATTCTATGCCCCAAGTAGGGATTCAACAGGAGTCCATGAAAGCCTGTAGGAGGTGGGATTCAACATGCCACAAAATCATGAACATTGCTCGGATCAACGAACCGTCAGCTCCGTTGGATTCAAGACATCGAGATAGTGCTAGGGTGGCCCTCTAATCTTGTTCCATGGAGAAGAGACCATTATTTTGGTCAATTTTGGAAACTAGGGTTTTGCTCAGTAAGTGAATGTGAAATTTTTGTACATAGGGGTCAAATTCGCATATTACTTGACCGTGAAGGTGTGGCTAGCATTCCCACATAATACATGCCTAAAAAAGCTTGCATGAACCACCGAAAGTCCTTTTTGATGCACGGTTTCTATTCTATGCCCCGGGTAGGGATTCAACATGTGTCCCTAAAATTCTGGAGGAGGTGGGATTCAACGTGCCATAGAATCATGACCGTTACTCGCATCGACAAACCATCAACTCCGTTGGATTTCAGACATCGAGATAGTGCTAGGGTGGCCCTCTAATATGATTTTATGGAGAAGAGACCATTATTTTGGTCAATTTTGGAAACTAGGGTTTTGCTCAATAAGTGAATGTCCAATTTCTGCACATATGGGTCGGCTTTGCAAATTCCGTGACTGTGAACATGTGGCTAGCATTCCCACATGGAACCTGCCTAAACACACTTGCACGACCCACTGAAATCCATTTTTAATGCACGGTTTCCACTCTATGCCCCGGTTAGGGATTCAACGGGTGTCCCTAAAAGCCTGTGGGAGGTGGGATTCAACGTTCCATAGATTGATGACCGTTGCTCAGATCGATGAACTGTCAGCTCTGTTGGATTCAGTACATCGTGATAGTGCTAGAGTGGCCCTCTACTCTGGGTTCATGGACAAGGGATCATTTTTTTTGGTCAATTTTGGAAACTAGGGTTTTGCTCAGTAAGTGAATGTGAAATTTTTGCACATAAAGGTCAGCTTGAAGGCGATTGTAGATCTTCCCCTCATATAAGAGATGTGAGCATTTGTACGATGAAATGCAGGAGGAGACAATGCCATTATGTCAGTAACCATGTAATGGAACATGTTTATGTTTAGAAACAAGTGGCCATTCTATTACGCCATTATTACAAAATATATATATATATATATATATATCTTCACGCTACGAATGCTTCGAAAATGCCATGTACATTAATCACACATAACTTTCATCTCTTTCAAAGTTGTTACTCAAGGCCATTCATCAAATGCCATGTACATTAACAAAATGATAAAATAATGTGCAAGACATACATAAGATGTAGGATATAGTCATAACCATTATTTTGAATCAACCTTATAATACTCAGATACTTTTAGGTTTGATGTGTATCCCATGTATTCGTTAGATGAAAGACATCATGCCAAAAAATAATTTTATTTATGTAGACCACACTGGTGCATCATTTAAGTGTGTCAAATTCGTGCATACTTTAAACTTTTGTTAGGTTGTTATGTGGGTAAGGTGCTTTTGTATTCCACCAAGTTGGATCAGTTGCTTAGCTGTGCTGGGTCCTTAAATGTGTATTAGACCTATGTTCCATCTTTTTGAATACAATTTGACATTGTTAATATAACATTGTATATGCAATTGGATCGCGGTAAAAAACAATTAAAATGTACATTTTTGTCATTACATAATTTATTGTAATTGTGCATTGTTCTCAAATTTATAACTGATATCTCCATACAATCGTAAAATCTATAAAAAAAATGGGAATATTACACATAGAAACATTCTTCGCCACACATGTATAATCACACTTAAAAGACTGAACCATGAATATCTCAAGAGCCTTGATATGAAATATTTTTTATACCATGAAAGTTATAATACAAAAATATAAGGCCTATCTATGGCCTGTCAATGTACATGTATCAAAAACATATTTGATGTACATGTGCAAACAAAAGTACATCTACCCTAGACCGCGCCCCTATACTCTAACTCCGGATTGTACATAAAAATACATATTTGTCCTGGACTAACACATCAAAATTCTAACTTTCTCTTGTTTTTCCCAGACCCTGATGCTCTTTGGCTCTATCTACGACCATTGTGCATCTCTGGCGACTGCAAATCAATGACAATATTTCTTGATCAGGTAACTGAACTAGTACTGTGCATCAATAACAAAGTTTGAAAATTTAAAATATGACTCAATTGTAAATAAAACAAAGACTCACTGCATTCGTCGGGGGTATAGGTGCCTGTGGTGTCGAGGGTGTAGGTGCCTCTGCTGTACTCGACCTTACAGCGAGCCTCATTGCCATGCTTCTCTGCGAATAAAAAAAAATGTCAATTATCTCAAGTATTATCAACATGTACATGAATGAGAAAGTACTAATCAATCATGTAAAAAATAAACATCTCACCGAAAAAACCATTTCTAGGGGATGAGGCTGGTACTCTTCAGTAGTAAGAGGAGCCGTAGGTTGAACATCAACCTCATTTGTGTGCACTAATGGACCAGGGTGTGGCTACATTCACCAAATGATTAAATAGTTAGACATCATGCATGTCCAGAAATAATACAAATGAAATGTACAATTACAAATATTCAAGTAGATGTACCTCACTGTGACTTATCCCTATTGTAGATGTGGCATTGACAGCGGCATCAACAATCCCACTAAGGTCTGGCATGGATGACTCTACATCCTGATGCTGTAAACATGTGAAAATAACATTAAGAAAAAACACTTGTGAAGTGAATACATAGCTAACCAACAACTGCCATTGGAAGTGTGTACATTACCGTGGGATGAGTAGGTTGATCCTCATGCACACCCACTCTGTTCAAGGAAGAGGGACCTCATCTGGTGTAAACAACCCCCTTATCTATGTTTGGAGTACGGGGAGATCCAAACCAAAGAGGCGGTGCAGGGATCTGCGATGACATCTGCATTCATAAAGTGTTACCATAGTTAGACATGGATTTTAATGGATGGAATAATATGTACTGAAAAAATAACATGTTGTAATATACTTACCCCTTCCTGGGACATATCTCCACCATGGGAGTGACCACTTCCATCAATTTCTTGCCCCTCTTCAGATGCCTCTAGCATCTGCAAGTTTAAAAATTATATTTACATTAGCGATCTATAAAGGAGTGTACAGTAAGAAATTTAAATAATTCAAACAAGATTCAATCATAACCCATGTACTTACATTCTTCAAGTAGTCGTAAATTCCACCTTGGACTATGTCGTTGATATCAATGTCTTCAGCATCACGTTCTAAGTGGGGTTCCTGCAACTTCAAAAATTGTAAATATTACACATTTTAATAAATTAATCAAGACTAACACATGCATTAACAAAATTATATGTAATAAAAAAATGACAAGTGTTTAAATATTACCTCAATTGTGGTTCTTTGGGCCTCGGGTACAACCACACCGGGTGTAGTACCACCCCCGTGAGAGGCATCAATCTCCTGCAAGAGTAAATATTGCATATATATTACGAATATTTTAATATGTTAGATATAGTATGGAAAAATTAAAAATTGAACAATAACAGAGTTTTAAAACAATGTCCTTACCTGACCACCAGTCATCGTAGTGGTACCATGTCTTGGTCCAGGACCATAACAGGGTCCCCCACACGATGTGCAGACGTGTGGCTCACTCTGAGGCACATGGGATGTCGATCTATCCCCACCAACAGATGTCCCTCCACCACCAGAAGCTGGTGGTTGTACACCAGCAGAGGAAGAGGGCGCTCTCTGTTCAATAGTGGCCATGTGTCGAGAGACCATATCTTCTAGAATAAAAAATGCATCCTGTGTCTAGGCAACCATGTCATGTGCAAGAGGGATGTTTGCCCTCGGTAGCTAGGCACGGGGTGCAAGTATCTGTGGATTGGCATCTCTATGCCTAGCATGGGGTCTGTGTTGGGGAATTCCCCTACCAACTCCCTGGAATCCCAACATGTCAAAATAGTTGGCATGTTTCCCCATCACAAACTCTACATACAATTTTTGGAGGAAGTACATCGGTACTTCCCTATTGTTGTGAGGGGGAATGTCAAAAACCATGTACCACCTATCCATCTAGTTGTCTCTGATGGGTGGAAAAGTGCACAACTCAATAGAAATATGTGGCCTACTAAGCTCCGGGATGTCATCCATCCCAAACAGTCCAAACAATGAATAGATGGCTTGTTTTGTTATTTTCAGCTTTTTTACCTCATTGTAACTCAACCCATCAGCATATTGTTGCCTTTTCCTCTCCCTATAAGATGCGATGCTATACAACGCATCATTCGATCTTGCGATCGTATCAACAATAGACAACAATGAATCTGACAAGGAGTGGCGGAGCTCATCTCCACCCCTCCAAGCCAAACCAATCTCTCTCAAATGGCCAATAAACCTCAATATCTCCGCATTGTTTTGATCCATAGTAGCCACTGCAATCATAAATACAAATAAAATATCATTAGAAATATAAACACATGATATAATGACATATCTAAGAATTGAAAACTGTATAACTATTGACATACAAACTAAATTATCATGTAAATTTAAAAAATTGATCTTGAATTTTACAGTAAAGAATAGGCGGCATACTGTGTTGTTGATGAATAAAATCCCAGTATAGGCAATGATTTTGTTAGATATATAATTATTTGTTGTAGTGTGATGTTTTTTGGACTCCAAAGGCTATTTAGTAGAAATTTATGGATTTTATGGTTGCAATGGTTCCACTGGATTAAATATCATGTATGATCTAGTATGTGATTGGCATGTTTAATCAAATACATCAACCTACCTATGTATCTTCACGTTCATAGAGTCTATTGTTGAACTTTTTTGTCTTGACCTTAACCAAAAAGTACCCTTCGTTCAAGACGAAATATTTGTTAAAAGCATGGGAAGCTTGTATACCTTATTTTGACACTTGGATTGGGAAGTTTCATCAAAACTATAAGGTGTTTATTGATGTTCTTGAAGAGCAACTTCGAGAAGTTTCATCAAAATTATAAGGTGTTTATTTGTGGATTTTGGTATGGATTCACAAGGATCCTTGTAAATATGCAAATGGAAATAGTGATTAGTGAACTTTATTACGATGAGAATGACACTTATTCTTAATATAGATACCATTAGATAGAATATCATTTGGATTAGGATGTTAGTTTTACTATCTTTAATTAAAGGGGGTTATTGTTCAATAATAATTTTAGTTAATTGAATTGGGAAACTAATATTTAAATGAAAAGGGTTGTAGTTAGGGATAATTAATGAGATTGGTAGTTATTTCATGTTTTAATTATTGTTAATGAGGGGAATTGTAATATGGATGAGACTAGTAGTTAGTCTCTATTCTAGTTATGGATCACGTTGTTAGAGTGTTAGTCTATTCATAAGCTATTTATTGTTAATGAGAGCGGCTATTGTTGAATGAAGTTGGTAATCAATTTCTAAGCCATTTATTAATAATGAAGAATATTATCATTTTGATGAGGGTGATATTCAATGGCTATGGTAGCTATTGTTAATGAGGGTGACTATATTTCTATGAGGAAGGCAAGGTAATTCCTTTAGATGAGGTCACTTGCCAATTCCTACATCAATAATTGTTATCATAGATACAATGGGATGGTTTGGATCATATCACAACCAACTATATAAAATACACAACTTAAAGACTCAACATTAGAGTGTACAAAATGTCAAAAAATAAATAAAACATGACAAGGAAAAAATGTCAATATATTCATTTGTTTTTTGAGTTAATTGGGGTTTTGGTTTCCATTGGGCATGGGAATTTTGGGTATGAATTTTGTTAAATAATCAAAATTATTTAA
>LPNX010120058.1:2336-13084 GCA_001517045.1 Pseudotsuga menziesii
TCTTGGTGAATATGTCTACAATTTGCTCATCAGGGAGGCAGTATTCCAGAATGATGATCCTGTCATGCACTAGCTCCCTGATGCAGTGGATGTGAATCTCTACATGCTTGGTCCTCTGCCTAGTAACTATATCCATGGATATCTTAATAGCCCTCTGGTTGTCACAAAAGAGGGCAGTGGACAAAGTACTACCAAGATCAAACTCTGAAAGAATGCCTTGCAACCAAACTGCTTGGGTGCAAGCATTCACCGCTCCTCGATACTCAGCCTCTGCTGAAGATAGTGCTACGGTAGCCTAATTTTTGCTTGACCAGAAAATGGGGCCACCACCAAATGTGAATACATATCTATAATTTGACTTTTGATCAATAGAATCACCCGCCCAATCAGAATCTGTGTATCCAACCAGCTCTAGCTCGGAGTGTACAACATAGTGAATGTCGTAGGTCCTGGTTCCCTGAATATACTGGAGGATCCTCTTCGATGCCTTACAATGAAGATCATGAGGATTCTACATGTATCTTGATACAGCATTCATGGCATAACAAATATCAGGCCTAGAATGTGTCAAGTACAACAAGCTACCAATCAGCTGTCGATAGATAGTGCAGTCCATGGGAGGTGTCTGTTTTCCTTCTTCAAGGATGATCCCTGAAAGGAAAGGGAATGGTGCGGGCCTAGATTTATCCATTTTAAAATTAACTAATAGTTCCAAAGTGTATTTTTACTGAGTGACCATAATCCCATAAGAATTTTGCTTGATTTTGAGCCCAAAAAAATGTTTTAGAAGCCCCAAATCACTCATTTCAAAGGCATTGTGGAGAGCAGTTTTGATGGATGAAATGGGGGCAATTGTGCTACCTGTGATCAGTAAGTCATCAACATATAAAAAAATGATAATTATATTACCATCATTCTTCTGTAAATACACATTTGGATCTGATCTGCATCTCCGAAAGTTTTACGAGAGAAGAAAATCATCCATCTTGGAATACCACTCTCTTGGGGCCTGTTTTAACCCGTATAGTGACTTCTTTAGCTTGCAAACCAAATATGGATCAGTGATGTATGACTTACTCTGCTTCATTTATATATCCTCATGAATATCTCCATGCATAAATTCTAACTTAACATCCATGTGATGCACCTCCTAGTGCTTGGATACTGAAATTGCCAAAACAAAGTTGTTTGAGTCCATTTTTACAACCGGTGCAAAGGTTTCATGGTAGTCCACTCCTTGGACCTGAGAGAAACCTTTTGCTACTATCCTTGAATTATATTTTCAGGTGATTCCATTATCAGCAACCATTTTCTGAAACACCCACTTGCATTGAACCAATTTCCCTCCTGGAGGAAGAGAAACTAGCCCCCAAGTAGTGTTTTTCTGAGGGGAATTCTTCTCTTCATCCATGGAAACTTGCCATCATGGATCATTCCAAGCATGGTAGTAGGATTTTGGATTTGAGCTAATCATCAAATATCAAGTTTTGAACAGAAAATTATGAGAACAAGAGAGCATAATGCCTGCTCTTTGGAAATCAGACCGGGTTCTCCTTGGATCATCCGGATTTCCAATGTTGTCTCTTGTGGAGGAGAGTGTCTCTTGGGCCCATGTAGGAAGATGATTTTGCACTTCAGGTTCTGATTCAGAATATAATTATTGATATACACTGATATCAAAAATTAGAGGATCCAAATCAGGGTCATCACCCCCAATTTCATCATCCAAATATTTAGTAGAATAGGAAGGAAATTCAACAGTTTTCTCCTTCACTAGTTCCATATCTTGAAGAGGCTCATCGAAATTGGCACTTCTCTCTCGATGATATATTTGGTATTGATATCCAGTAGCTTGAATCCTTTATACTCATCAGGATACCCAATAAATAGACATTCTATGCTTTGCGGTTGCAAATCCCTTCTTTTATCAAGCGGAATTCGGGCCCATGCAGTGGACCCAAACACCCGTAGGTTTGACACATTTGCCTTGTGTCCGAAGTATGATTCAAAAGGAGTATTTTATTTCATATATGAGTATGGTACCCTATTTTTAATTTATTCTGCAGCATGCATGGCTTCATCCCACAAATTTGTAGCAATCTTCTTTGACTCCAACATATAGGTGGTCATCTCCTTGAGAGACCGGTTCTTCCTTTCCGCTACTTCGTTCTGCTGGGGAGTGTAGGGAATTGAATGATGGACCTGAATACCACTTTGGGAGAATATATACAGAAAATCATTATTAACATACTCCCCTCCATTATCAGATCTCAAGATCTTTATCTTAAGCCCAGAGGCATTTTCGATCAAGGCCTTCAATTCAGAAATTTTTCACATACTTATGATTTCTTTTTGAGAAAGAAAACCCATGTATAACTTGAAAAATCATCAATAAAAGTAAGGAGGTACCTTGATACATTCATGGATGTGATAGGAATAAAACCTCTGATATCAGAATGTATCACCCCCAATATGCTTGTAGCTCAGTTTGCCTTCCCCCGATCGAACTTGTGCTCAGGGTGTTTTCCAATCACACAGCCCTTGCAAATTCCCATGGTTTCCTTGATGACCGGGAGGCCTTCAACCATGTATTTTTTTTTGTAATTTATGAAAATATTTCAAATTAATATGGCCAAACCTCTCATTCCACAGCCTACTAAACTCATTTCCATGAGTTAGAAGAGCAGTGGGCTTTGCATCTGCAACAAAGTGAGAGAACTCATAGGCTTTTGCATGATGATTTGCAAGGCCTTTTGCAATGAGTTTCCCAGATGCAATTTTTGTTATCTCAACATCATTTGAGCTGAAAGAGACTCTCTTAGGAATTCCTGCATGTTTCATCTGATAGACACTAAGGAGATTTGCTGCTAGAGACGGTACATACAAAACATTAGAGAAAAAACCATTTTCAATATCTACAGTACCTTGTCCTTCGAAAATGATGGTGGAGTCATCTCACATGTGGATGGGGATGGATTTGTTGGTCTCCAAGGATGAAAAGGAGTTTTTTTCATCCATCATTTGATTTGAAGCTCTAGAGTCAATCAATAGTGCTTTGGACTTCGAAGTGCTTGCCATGAGGGAATGACCTTTCTCATGCTGTGGTTCTCGATCTTGGTGATCTCTCCTCTGAAAGGTCTCCAAAATATTGATGTGAGTCCTCTCAAGGAGAGAGGTTTCTTCATTAATATTTTTCTTCATGCAGGCATGTTCAGGGTGAAAAACATTCCCATAGTAAGAATGCTTGACTTTTTTTTTCCCATTGTGCCATTTTCCTTTGTTCTTCCTTGAGCCAGAAGATTCATCATGCTGTTGGTTTTCAACTCTAGGATTGGGAGCATCAAATTTAGTTTTATGATTTTTCTACTGCTTTCCTTTACCCTTCAAATCTTTGGACCCTGAGACATGGAGGGATTGATCATGGGAAGATCGGATGATCCCCATCTGGAAAAGCTTGTAATGTTCATTTGTTAGTGACTCAATGAAGGCATTGAGTGTAGGCATCTTCCATCTAGGGGTTGTGAGATTCCCCACACGGAATGTAGAAACTAAAACTGAATAATCAGCCCCAAGTTTTTAGAGTATGACAAGGAAGAGGTGATCATCCTCCACCACCACGTTGCATTGTTTCAAGAGTAAAACGGTATGCTTAAAATTTGTAAAGAAATTATTCAGATTCTCGAAATTGGAAGGTTGGAGAGATATGAGTTCATTTTCGAGCTGGTAAACCCTCAAGTCATCATGCTTTGTGTATAGAGATTCCAATTTGTCCCATATTTATTTTGGTGTCTTCAAATCCGTAAGATGGAAGAGAAGGTATCGGAAAATAGAGAGGCACAAGAAACCGAAGGCTTCATCCTTCTTGTTCATGAATCTTGATTTTTCTATGGCAGATCCAGGCTCAACTTCAATGTCCATGGTGACTCTAAAAATTCCTTTGGAGTGTAGCTGAATCTCCATATCACTTTTCCATGAGTGGAAATTGTATGGAGTCAAGAGATCTACTAAGGAGGCCATCTAGATGTGCTGGAGCAAATGCTTCACCTGTAGAAACCTGAAAATCAAAACAGAAAGGGAAAAATAAGGTCAAACAGTCTACACATTCTAGGATTTCATCACACCCAGCATAGTCAATAAAACAAGCTTGATCAACAAGTTCTTTACTTGGGGTATTGAGTGGTAAGCCTTGGCTTCTGGTGCAGTGCTGGATTTTTGACCTATTGCTCACTTTTCATAGAGAAGTCTGTCAAAAAGCTTATTTTTGAGAGATAGATCTTCATCCCACCGTAAGCTCTGATACCATATCAATCTTGCACATTGATCTAGGAACAAATAATCAATCTCACCAAGAAATAATCAGCAAATAACTCAGAAATGGTGTTAATTGTAACCGGAATGGTTTCCTCTCTATATATTCAATAAACAATGAATAGTTACAATAACAATGTCAAGATATAGCTTGAATCAATGAGGAATTTGAATACATGAGGAGGTATTTTCAATTCTATCAGTGAGTCTAGCTTAACTAACTGTAAGCCATTGGTTCACACTCAATTAACCACTTGACCAAAACCCTAACTAAGTCACCAAACCCTAACTGAATTCGAAGTGTAATAGATGACTAAATCTCAACTGAAAGAGATCAAACACATGTCATAGCAAGCCAACCATCAATTTCTAGTGCTTCAATGACTTCAGTGAACACCGATGAGGTTAACTGAAGCTAAACTGATCATCAAAAGTTGGTGGAGGTGCCCATGTTGACTCCAGATCGTTAAATAATAATAAATAATCATTAAATAATATATGTAATGACAAGAGGTTCCTTAACTGACTGGTTGAACTGATTGTAACCACCAGTTAGCAATTAGGTGCATTAATATCACTTAGGTCACCCTCAGATTTCTCCAGTTATCCTCCTTGACTGTAGGTAGGCGTGGGTGTGACTGGATGATGTCAATTAATGCTCCACTGATGTCAATTAATGTTAATTATACTTAGGATAGTGGTTTAACTAGGCCAATTTGACCAAAAAGAGTGTGTATGGTGGAAAATGTCTCCAACACTAGGATCTTAGAGGCCACCTCATCCACAATTCTCTCAACCATTCCTATCCATTGAGCCTTATAAATACAAGCTCATGTCCATGGTTGAGGGGGAGAACCATTGAAGTATTATTATGCTATTGGATTGACTACTTGGCCCAAGAGATTGGAGAGCATAGAGAGTAAAGTTGGAGCTGATGGGGATGAAATTTTTGGTTTCATGGAGATGCATGTCAACACTAAGGCTTAATTGGTTGTAAATTTCTCCATTTTAATCTTGATGCAAAGCTGATTTCCATCCCACTTTACTATTGTTGTTTGATTTCACATGTAAATGTTGTTGGATTCCTTAGTCACTGACATGGATTAATAGATTATGTTCTAGTAGCTTCGATGTGTTTGTGTGTTTAATCTAATTGCAGGTGTTAACAACTTCTAACTTGCAGAGTATCGAAGGAAACATGGTGAAGAGAAATGATGGTTATTTAGACTTTGGTTAAATATGACAATGTGAATGTATGATAAAAGGGCGCATAAACGATGAAATCATCTCATAATCCAATGGTATAGAACAAGGAGGTGAAAATCGATGGTTTATAATAGATATGCTCTGTGGAGATGCATGGGAGATAAGGGTATGCGGATATAATTAACAAGGTGTGAGGATCAACGGTTATGAGACTGGGTCGACAAAATCTATGGTTGATAAGAAGTTTGCTCCATAAAGTTGCGCATTGTTGAAAACAAAAAGGCCCAGCGGAATGTGTATGTGTATTTAATCCAACAGGTTAAAAATAAAGTGAAAATTCATCAACGGTTATCATCAGATCCGGAGGATAGAGTTACACGACGGTTGGAGAAGAAAAGCAGTAGTGGAATTAAAACCGTGATACACGTGGCCGCTTGTGGTACATTCCGCAGAGAAAAATGGTTTAAGCAAAACCACTAAAAGGAGTCTCCGGAATGGACTTCTATATAAAGTGAAGTTGACTTATTTGAAGAATCATTTTTTTATTTTACATGACGGGATGAATGAAAAGGACCGCCCACCACCCTTTCACAGTCAACTTTGGGTATATGCAATTACAGTCATAGGTAAGTTTTGAACACTCGAGCTTTATTCACAGAATTACTGTCGTTTTTCTATTATGGAGAAAGAGAAAGGGTTAGAAGGTCTTAACCGAATTTTGGATGAAAGAGAAGAATTCTTGGTTGATAGAGATAGGAGTGTATATGACCCATTCCTGTCAGTGGAAATGTATATTAAAGAAAGATTGTGGTGATATAATTCACAAGGAAACAACATTTTGAATGCCTGCAAATCGTTTCTGTATTATTTCACCATTGAGCAGACCTTACCCTTCCCTAAATTCACTGAGTGGTGTGCAATTAATTACTTGTCTTCTAAGAGAGTCAGTGTGAGTCGTTCCACATCTAGGATATTGTGTAGAATTGATGCAAAAGCTATCCATTGATTTCTGAATTTGCCCGATAATTACCCTGATAGTGGTGAGTGTGTAAATGAGTCTGTTTTGGCTGAAGTGTACAGAAGTTGTAAAACTGAAGTTCAATGTAAATTCTTGTCTAGCATTCTTAATGAACATCGGTCATTAGAAGGTCTCTTTTTTCCATATCATATTCACATCTTCAAGGAGGAGGTTCAATTGGTTGTGTCTTTGGTCTGTCAAGTTTTAGGTCTAGATGATGACTTTCATGTCAGTGAAATTGTCTTGGGTTTCTTATTAAAAATGGGTTCAATTAGTCTTGGGTCTGAGTCCCAGCTGGTCCATGTCTTCAGTTTGGATGAATATTTAGTAGAGGCTATCCATATCCAATTGGTTGAGTTCCCAAAAGTCATATTTTTCAAGCATCAATCATATTTGGTGAACATGTTATTATGTTCGAATGTAACTGAATTGCAATTCTTGAGTACTATATTCTCTTCGGATTTGCAGAAGCAAATAAATATGTTCGAATTTGTAAATTCCATTATGTTAGAAATATATAAGTTGTTGTTTGATGAATTATTTCCCAGAGTGTTGGAAGAAATGAATATTATGATGCAATCATCACCAAAAGATAGGATTGGAGATTGGTTTTTGTATAAAGACTTTACACTTTTGAGAGTATACGGTTTCACTGGAGAGCCTTACAGGCTGCTTGCTTTCCTTATGCCTAGGATCTTTGCATTAGAATACATGAGATAGATATTACATGTAGAAGAGGAACATTTCGGGGCTTTCAAAAAATCCTCCCTTAAAGTTGGTTCCTTCATCTTTAAAAACAAGGGTGCCCTAGTGTTTGTATAGAAATTATTGGAAAATATGGATTTTCAAAGGGAACAAAGGGTCAATTATGATCCTTATCATATAATTTCTCTAAGAAAACAAGGAAATAAAAATAAACCATTTGATCACCAGGTTGTTGAGGGTTTGAAGGAAGTAGCCAATTTGTTTCACTTTGTGGAAATTCCAGGATGCGATGAGAATACAAGCAGTGGATCAGTTGCAGTGTCTCAAATGCCAGATAGTTCTAATATTTTGATTAAAAGAAGTTTTTCTGAGATTGAAAATATGGAAATAGATGAAGAGAGTTCACATAAGAAGACCAAAACATCTCAAGATGATAAAATTTCAAGTGAAGTAGTTTCGGATGAGTTGAAAAAGGTAGCTTTGATTCCTAAGAAGTCAGTGCAGATGAATCAATTTTTCTTTGAAAGTGTAAATAATGCAGAATCAGGTTCAGTTTTTTAAATCTAAAGAAGAATTCATGACTAGTTATGTACAAAAGCAAAGACAGTCCCTAGAAGAAACCAGAAATCTAGTCCCACGGGTGAGAAGTCTGAATAATCCAAAGAATTCATTTATTTCCACTCGAGATGTAGAGAGAAATACTTTAAAATTAGCTATGGTAAGTGACAAAAAAGTGGCTGAAATGGAAGTAAGATTGGATGAAATTAGTGTACCTGACAAAATACAGTTGCATAAATAGACAGGAGATATTATTTATTCAGATTTATTGCATGCCATGGTGAAAATTAACAAGTTGCAAGTTTTGGTTGACAAATTAGAGGTCCAATTAAAGCATGAGAAAGTTGAGAACAAGGAAAATTCTATTCAAATAAATAAATTGCAAGAAGATATCATAAGCTCAAGGGATGAAACATGGAACACACAATCCATCAAAATACTTTTAGAAGAAAAAGATAGTGCCCTCCAGGTACTAAAGAAGAAGTTGAAAATCCTGATTTGTGAACATGTTCAGTCATGATAGTTGCTAGCATTGCAGGAGGAGAAGGACAAGATTCATCAAGAAATGATGGAGTACAAAGGCAAAACTATGAAGTTGCAAGAACAAAAGAAGAAATGGGAAACCGAGCAAAATGAGTTAATAGCACAAATTTCTCGGTTGAAGAAAGACCAAAATGATGAAAAAGAGATTATGGAAGAACTAATGAGCTGGACTCCTACTAATGAAGATTTGACCATTGTAAATATTGAAAAGCCTTTAAATGATTTTTCTTGGTGATGATTTACTAGTTCCCATGTCACAAGTAAGCTTGAAGGATGTAGAGATAAGGGAATTAAAAGAATAAAACGAGAAAATCAAAGCCGAGCTCACCAAAATGGCTGAAAACAAGAATAAGATATTACAGGATAAAGGTCAATTAGAAAAGAAGCTTAATGAATTAAAAGAAAGGAATACAAGAAAGGGTCCTCTCCAGGGAGCTAAACACATAGTCTGGGATACATTGTCTGTGGAGATTAGTAAGTTCAGACATTATTTTAATTTCATTGATGACCAAAGTACATTGGTTAATTTAGCCAATCATAGATTAAAACTAGTAAAGAGAGGAAGCCCCTAAGTACAACTCAGAATGCATTGAATTTCTTGAATTCATTAACTTATAAAAAATTAAAATATATAGGAATCAAAGACAAAGTGGCAATGGTATTGTGGTAAAAAAGGTTCATTCACAAACATCATCTTATGAAGACGGTACAAGATAAGGCTAATGAGATGACCTTGTGTATTAATGATTTTAGGCATGCTTTTAAAGAATTGTTTGAAGATGGCCTTCCTTCTTTCTGGGACGAAGAAGGGAAACTTCTTTCTCAAGAACATTATCATAGCCTTCTAGTACAAAGCCGTATGGATCACTCTAATTTTGATGATTTGGTAAAGGGGCTGACGGGAAAGGTTATCATGGAGAAGTTAATAGAAGACTTCTAGATATTGCAGAAATTTCTGATCGTCTGAGGAGGGATGCCTAGTATGTCTTATGAAACCTATATGGATCTGGAAGTGTCTATCTAGGAAATGATTGAGTACGATATCCCAAGTGCAGAACAATGGAGAGCCGTGGAAAGATTTGGAAAAACAATGTATATTCTTCATCCATGAAAACAGGTGTTGAACGCTATGGAGCTGCCTGTTCGAGCCTTGTTGTCACCAAGTTGATTTTACTTAAATGATCTATTATCAGGATCAAAACAAGTTGTTTATTCCTAGTTGTTATGGATATAGTTTTTTTTTTTAACAGAAACAGAAAGAAAATATATTTAAAAGTGGCTGTGCACAGCCATTCAGTACAAGCAAAGTGGTATAGAGTGTCTGCGCTCAACAAAGAGGCAGCACCATGAGATCATCCACTGAATTTCCTTACATATTTCAAAATGAGACTGTTCAAAAATTATATAGCCGAGGGTTGTGTAAACCCTTACAAACTGATTGCTAATTAAAAGACAGAAAAACATATAAGCAAAGCCAGACAAAATAAAACTAAGGATTGCCTCTTGGCTGCAGGACTGACTCCTCCTCCATTGGAAGCACTACATCATCAGAAGCTACATGGACTCTGCTGCTCTGGTTCATAGATATGAATTTCTGCAAGTCCTCATCAATTCTTTCAACCTGTCCCTGAATTTCACGCAGGCGACTCTCATTGTCGTCTATGTGAGCATCGTGATTGCTAACTTGGTTCGAGGTATAACTAACTGTGTCCTCCATCTTCTTAATCACCTGAGCCGTCTCTCTATTATCCATAACACTCATGGAAAGCAGCTCGTAAAGTCTCCTCAAATTCTTCTTTATGTCCATCAAATCAGAGTTTCCCCCATGCTGCACCATTTCGCTTGCTGTCGACCAAAGAGAGATGCAGGCGAACTGCCTTTGAAGAGAGGAAACAGAACCGAGAGGGGCCATAGAATTGATAACACAAGCACGAAGAGCCAGAAGTTCTTTAAACAACCTAAGCCCACTGTCACTACAAGCCAATTTGCCCACGGTACCCTGTCTCCAACCTGTGCACTTGCAGCCGATGACCAAACTGACTGCGCTAATGCCAAGACGAGAGCCTGAATTCAGAGCAGCTGGGGTTGAAACAGATAGGGATAAGCACGAACACGGGGAGAAGGCCGCAATAGCCACTCTCTCTTTCACCACAGAGTGAATGCAAGGAAGGTCCTGCCACGGAAACCCATAGAAACTTCCCTCGCAAACACTAGAGATAATTTGCAGGAGGAATCTCAGGGCATCAAAAGAGCCATGACCGAAAAGAGAAGAGGAACGGATAGGCATTACACTTCCCGCAGAATCCATATCGAGGACCAAAAGGAGAGCTAGAGCGTGCGAAAGAGAGGAGAGTAAATTGCCATACGGGGGAGCAATTAAAACCAGAAGGATCGAGAGAGAAGGCCGCCA
>LPNX010120058.1:13336-43901 GCA_001517045.1 Pseudotsuga menziesii
GATGTCAGCTGCCGAGTTATTGTGCCAGAGGATATGATATGCTTCGAATCCGCTGGACATAAGGACCTTAGCTTTTTCGTAAAGTCGCCGACATTGGACGGCTCCTTCATTATATCCCATGTTTAGTTTATAAATGACATGCCTAGAGTCCCCAAGAATCAAGGCCTTGCGAATTTTGTTTTCCCTGAGAATGTGAAGGCTCTGAATGAGAGCCATCCACTCGGCTTCGTTGTTGGTCCTGCTTCCAAGCCCCCAAGCAAATGTATGTTCAACCTATCCTCCGGGATTCAGGAGAATCCCCCCCGCACCTGCCTCCCCAGGATTGCCTTTAGAAGCTCCATCAAAGAACACAGCATAGGAGTTTTTCTTCCGAAGCCAAGAGTTAAAGTCATTCCAGGGAAGGTGAATCTTCCAAGAAAGGAGCTTAGGACCAATTTTGGACTGAAGGGAGCTATCTTCTTTTAGAAAGAGTTTGCACCAAGAAGAAAATGGCTCAGGAATGGACTCCTGAGAAGGAAAAAAGATTTTGTCTGTGACAAATTTTTCTGTTATCATCCCTATGGCTTTGGCGGAAATATAGATGGGAGTGACTTTTTTTTCCTTGAAAATAGATCGATTCCTTGCTAACCAGATCTGCCAGCAGAGGTTCTTTGGAATGGAAGTCTAGAGGTGATTTAGGATTGATTTATTCCTAAGGGAACCAAGGAACTGCTTGGACCAATCCTTAAAGAGTTGAATTGCCTTTTCAGGAAAGCTGAAGCCGAAGTTCTGAGGAAGGATGATCTGCCAGGCTTTAAGCGAGACTTTGCATTGAAGAAAAATGTGACTGGAAGTTTCTTCATCAGAATTGTACATGGCACATCTGGAGGGTCCTGAAATGCCCCTTTTCCGAAGGTTTTCAGCTGTAAGCAGTTTGTTATGCAGAAGCAGCCAAATGAAATTGTTGACTTTGGGGATGCTGTTTGAGAGCCAAACCTGCTTTCAAATCCTGTCCACCATATTTATTTCCTTGCTTATCTTTCTGTATCCTTCTTTAACACTATATTGGCCATATTTTCCCCAGCCAAGCCGATCCGGGATTGAAAGACTCGTTGGGGACAGTCCTTGAAGGGATAAGAATAGAGCGACTGCAACATTTTCTAGGTGTGGCTGGGGAGAAAGATGAGTCCAGCCAACCCATCGACCATGAGAATCCTAGCGAGAGAGGTCAAAGAGAGTGTTAATCCCTTGGCCACTAGCCCATTCGACTAGAGGAAGCAGATCTGGAAGGGAGGAGCGAGGCAGCTGCCCCAGAATACTTTTTGTCCAGACATCAATTTTCTTTCCATTTCCTGGTATCCAATAACTGTTCTCACGAATTATATTGAATGATGCTTTACACAATTGCCAGAGCGCGGTTCCTTTGCCAACCCAGGATCTATCCAGTAGTTTTGATCTGGGCCTTTTGATATACTTTTTCCTGATGACTTCCTTCCACCATTCTTTCTTTCCCGAGACCAGCCTCCATACCAGTTTGGCTCCCAAAGCCTTGCACACCAGCTCAGGGTCTCTGATGCCTAGCCCACCTTGAAACTTAGGCCGCTTGACTGTTTCCCATTTTACCAGATGAAACTTTTTGGTCTGAACTTTCCCTCCCTGCCATAAAAATTTCCTAATTTCTTTGCAAATACTGATGATAACAGTCCTGGGAGCAAGGACCATCGAACTTAGGTAGATAGGGTAGGAGGAGAGGATGGACTTTATGAGAACAGTCTTCCCAGCTAAATTCAGCCATTTCGATCCCAAGGAGTGGATTTTATCTTTAGTTTTTTGAATTACCGGGTTCCACATTAAGGAAGTCAATGTCTTCTTAACCACTGGGATACCCAGGTAAGTGAAGTGGGTCCAATTGGGATTGACTTTGATTTTAAGGATTTGAGAGATACTGCAGAGGGTAGCTGATGGACAGTTCCATCCATAAATTTGGGATTTTTGCAGATTTACTGAACTGCCAGAGGAATTAAGGAAGATGTCCAGGGGTCTAAGGAAATTCCTTGCTATTTGAGGGGAGGCGATGCCAAGCAGAATTGTATCATCCGCAAAGAGAGCATGGTTGATGGGAGGGACAGAGCCACGAAAGGAGAGACATGGAAGGGAACCTTCAGCTTGGAGTCTATTCAGTCTTCTGCTTAAAGAGTCAGCCACAAGAATATAAAGGAAAGGGGAAAGAGGGCATCCTTGTCTTACTCCTCTTCAGGCTTTGAAAAAAGATGAGGTCCGGCCATTGATAAGGGGAGCTATCCAAGGAGAAGTAATGCAGGCTTGAACCTGAAGGATAAAGGTCTCAAGAAAGCCAAAGCTCTTTAGAACTAGAATGATAAAGGAATGCCTCAATCTGTCAAAAGCATTAGCTAGGTCCAGCTTTATGGCCATCCTGGGCTCCCCCCTTTTACAGCTGGAGTGAATGGCTTCTTGAACTAACAGGATATTATCACTAATTTGTCTTCCGGACAAAAACCCACCTTGATTCGGAGAGATGAGGGAGGGGATGATTTTCTTAAGCCTCAGAGATAACACTTTGGAGAAAATCTTATAGGAAGCGTTGCAAAGAGATATTGGATGAAATTTTTTAATGGAAGAAGGGTTGGGTTCTTTAGGGATTAAAGCCAAAAAGGTCGAGTTGGTAGCTTCCCCCATGTTTCCTTTTGCCATCCAGGTGATAAGACGTAGGAGATATTTCTTAATAAGAGACCAAAAGGATCTATAAAAACAAATGGGGAATCCATCCAGGCCTGGAGCTTTGTCCGGATGGAGACTCCAAATGGCATTCTTGACCTCTTCTTCAGAGATGGGGGATTCAAGCCTGAGTTTGTCCTCTTGGCTGATCAAGGCAGGGATGTCTGAAACCATTTCCTCCATCAAACGATTTGAGACAGGCTCAGCATCATTATATAAATGCTCAAAAAAGGCTCTTACCTCTGTGTTGATGGCCGCTTGTCCTTGAATGACTGATCCATCTTCCTTCTTAAGTTCATGGATTTAGTTCCACCACTGCCTATCCCTGCATTGATTTTGAAAGAACTTTGTATTTTGATCACCCCCTTTAAGCCAGAAGACGCGCGATCGAAGTTTCCAGCTCTCCTCCTCTTCTCTAAGAATTTTCTGAAGTTTGGATTCCAAATCGATTTCTTGAATTAGATGGTCTTTGGTGATTTCGCTGACTTCCATCTCAGCTTGAAGGAGTTCCATATCTCTCAAGATGTTTTTCTTTTGCTCCTCTGGTTCTTTATAATGAGATTTTGCCCAAGATTTGAGGGCAGCTTTGACTCGCTTCAGCTTCTGCTCCCACGTATACGCAGGGGTGCCTGGAATGAAAAATCTCCAGGAATCAGAGATGAGATCCTTAGCCGCACTCGACTCCAACCATAATCTATTAAATCTGAAAGGAAGGGGCCCCAAATTTTCCACCGGCGGAAAAAAGAGACAAATAGGTTTATGGTCCAAAACTACAGAAGATAGGATCTTAACTTCCGGCTGTTGATCGAGGAGATGAGTGCTCGCTTGAAAGCGATCTAGTATAGCTGCAATATGACTAGGGCAGACTCTCCTGTTACTCCACGTAAAGGTGCCATTTTTGGGTTTGACATCAGAGAGAGCCCATTGAGAGATTAAGTCTTCCAATCTTTCCCCGAAGGGGTCCCTAACCTTGGATCCTCCTCTTCGCTCAACTGCCGAGATAGTGACATTAAAATCTCCAGCTATGAAGCAAGGTTCGAGCTTCTTATCCTCGCCCTGTTCTTCCAATGAGGTCCAAAAACTATCCTTTTGAGAATTTATGGTTGGGCCGTAGACATTCCCAATCCAGAATTTTCTTCTAGTTTCCTTGTTTTCTAATTTTAATAGGATCCAATTCCTATTTTCAATAGCAAAACTCAGCTCAAACTTATCTGAGTTCCACCAGCAGAGAATCCCTCCTGAAGCACCACTGGCGCTAACAACAAGGCCTTTTCCATTTGTCCATATACTTTTGAGTAGGGCTATGCTTTCATCAGCAGGTTTTTTAGTCTCCTGAAGAAGAAGGATTGTGGCGAATTCCATTGACTTGAAC
Organism: Pseudotsuga menziesii; assembly: GCA_001517045.1. Taxonomy (NCBI): domain Eukaryota; kingdom Viridiplantae; phylum Streptophyta; class Pinopsida; order Pinales; family Pinaceae; genus Pseudotsuga; species Pseudotsuga menziesii. Next base: position 17,424 of record LPNX010120058.1, read on the forward strand.
CTTTTGATGACTTCTAGCTTCTGCGAACCGCCCAAACCTCTACAATTCCAGGAGACTATTTTCATTATTTACGTTGCTATTTGAGGACCTTCTCTCTCTCCTTTTTTTCCTCTTCCGCAGTAAGGAGATATTTGCTTGCTTGTGAAGATTTGACGAGAAAAACTAGATTGGCCTGTTTCCCTACCGTCTTTTCCCTTGCTGCCTCCTGTTCTTTGATGGCTTTATTGGTTTTCCTTCCCTTTCTGGAAAGGGGTTCTTGTTCCTCTACAGAGGTATCTGTATGTTCCTCAGTGCTTAATCTTTCCCTCGAGCGAGTGATAGATCCTTCAGAGGTCGTTGTTTTATCTTTTTTCTCCCCATAATCTCCAAGATCCTCTTCTTGAGTTTCCTTTTCCATACGAACTTCTGGACCGTCTTCTCGACCTTCTTTCTCCTGATGCGAGGTGATGACGACCTGTGGCTCTGAACTCGGCTGAGTATCATCCTCTGGGTTTTCCACCTGTTTTTCTGCTTCCTGTTCTTCTGTCTCCAGAGCCTCAAATCTATTTCCGGGGGGGCTCTTTGTTGTGGTAGTCTGCTGCTTAGAGGGTTTTGCAGCTTTCTTCCCATTTACAACATTCCATCCCTCACTGGAAGGGTTTTCTGAGATGGGTTTCTCTGGTTTCTTCGGACAGGACTTAGCAAAATGGCCATACTCATGACAGTATTTGCACTCTATGGATATAGTTACAAAGACTTTGATTAAACATATTATTTAGTTATTAAATCTTCTTGGGGGAAGAAATCATTTATGTATATATTTGCATTTACTTGATGTAATGGGGGTTGGAACGCATTTGTTGATAAATGTTTTGAAGACATATAATTTTTGAAATAACAAAGTTGAATGCGTGTGGGTTATCAGATTTTCTTGTGGTATTTACATTACAGTCTGTATTTTCTTTCGTGTGTGATCGTTTTTCCAGTGTTACATTCCATTTTGTTTTCCTCGTATCTGAAGCATAGTATTGAATGATTGGAATTCATACTTGTTATGCTTGAATATTGTTTTAGATATTTCATAAATTTTTCTGCTAAAGTTAATATGGAACTCATCTTTTGATGCTCTATATTGATGGACTGTTCAATATTTCTTCCTTTCCACTGAACTCAATGAATGACTGTAATTAAGTGGTTATCTCGCCTTTGATGAAATCTCATGCATGCGATTTTGTGATACCTTTATGTATATTTGACTCCATTCCCAAATGATTATGTGTACCGTTTCAACCGTCTATATGATTTTCAAGTGTTGATTTTATATCTAGCCTTGTTAAATTTATATTTGAGAGATCCCTCTATGGAAAGGAAAGCCAATTTCTTTCTGAAGTGGTTTTTGCTGTTACCTTTGGGATTTACCTTTGCAACCTGGTTATATTCTGAGTGCTAACAAATTGGCACCATTTCCAAGGAACGAAAGTGCAAATCTTCCCTGGGAAGAAGGACAGAGTTTGAAGACCAAGAAAAGATTTCTGTGGGAAAACAGGAATTTTTGTCAATAGAGAAGGTTGTATATTTGCCCTCACGACTCCATTGTAAAAATTTTCAAATTTTAAAAATGTCATTCTGGCTTCAAGAATACATATGCAAGGTAATTCTGACACTAAAATTTTAAAGAGTTTGGAAGATCCAGAAAGGTTATTTAAGAAAAAGGATAAAGAAAAAATAGATTTTCCTTTGTTTGGTGCATCTTCTCAAGATTCTCCTAATATTTTTGATCCAGAATGGGAAGTTAATGTTGGAAGGAGTTTGTTGAAAACTAAGCCTAATTCTTATCTTAAGAATAATGAAGTTAATTATCATAGATTCGAATCTTATTTGCTAGATTCCTTTTGGAGAGATTTACAACAGTCTGCAAAAGTTGAAACACTTGTTGTTCAAAACACTCAAAAGTCTTCAGTTACTCTGAGTCCACCTAGACCAATGGAAGCTAGATTTGCTCCCTTGTGTTTTCCTGCTTTATTACATGACCTTCCTCAAAATTATTCCCAAAGAATTTCATTATTTGATGGAGAAAGTGACATAACCGCAAAGCAACATGTGGCTAAGTTTGAATATTTTGTTGACTTGGAAGAAGTTGATTATGCAGATGTTAAAATGTGGTTATTTGCTCAAAGTTTATCAGGTGAGGCGAATAAATGGTTTAAAGACTTGCCAGATGGATCTATATTGAATTTCCAAGCTTTCCAGAATGCATTCCTAGACAAATGGGATGACAAACAGAATCCTTTGCAGCTCTTGTCTCAATATAATAGTCTCAAAAAGGGGGGTTTTGAATCTGTTCATGAATTTTCAAGTAGGTTTATGAGGGTTTATAATTCTATTCCAGAAGATATAAAACCTTCTACAACCATTGCTAAACTGCATTATGTTGGAGACTTTGATAATGACATTGGATTTTCATTGAGAGAAATAAAATCAGCAACTCTTTCCGCAATGTTTACAGATGCTTTAGAAGTGGAAGCGAATATGATGTCAAGTGGAAAAATGAAACATAGAGACATTGATAGGAGGGAAAAGGAAGAAAATTCGCCCTCTACTTCTTCTTCTTATGCTGATATCAAGTTTGAAATGATGTTGGAGACAATGGAAAAGTTGATGGACAAATTGACTATAGATAATAGGGCGTTCAACAGAGAACAAGTCAATCCTCAAATCAGGAATCTTAATTTTAGAAGACCAAATCCTCCTATAATTCCACAAAATAGGCAGAGAGACATGAGAAACCCAAGAAATAAAAAAGAACAGCAAATTTGACCACCGTTTCCTGATAATTATGTCACTGACGAAGAAGACCCTACTGAAAATGAAATTCATCTTTTTGGAGAACTAGATTCAGAGATATGTATTACTGAAGAAGAACATAACATGTTTGCATAGGAGGATGGGAATGAAGAATTTGAAAAGGAAACAAAACAGTATCAAAGAGTTTATCCGCATGCTATGGATGATGTAAAAAGGAAGATCAGATTGAGAAACAGAGAAGTCTTTATAAATAAAGGGAAGGTAAATCCAAATCAGCCTTCCACTAGTTTTTTAAATATAGAAAGGGGAAAAGAAATACAAATAGAGTCTATTGTAAATAAAGAAGTTGAGAATGAGATACAAAAAAACAAAGGAATGAAGCAGATAACCCCAATTGATGTGGAAAGAGTCAGTTCTAGTTTCAATTTGCAAAATGAGCTTTCCAAGTTGAAATTTTATGTTCCATTTAATGAATTGTTGAGAAACAATGAATATAGAAATACCATAACAAAAATGGTCAAAGGTCAAGGAGAATTGCAATATGATATTTTGGAATTGAATGATGATAATCCTACTATTTCATTTGGGCCAAATGTTGAAAATATAGTAAATGAAGAAGTCCCTCCTTTTTTTTTGAGTTTGAATGTGCATGATATGGTGGTCCATAATGCTATGTTAGATTCAGGTGCATCACATAATTTAATTCCAAAAGGAGTAGTTGAAAGTTTGGGATTGGAAGTGACAAGACCTTATAAAGATTTGTATTCTTTTGATTCCAGGAGAGTGAAATGTCTTGGTTTGATTAAATATATGGTAGTAACTCTAAATAAATTACCATCTAAAACCATAGTAATGGATGTGGTAGTAGTAGATATTCCAACCAACTTTGGAGTATTGTTATCAAGATCTTGGAATTCAAAGTTGAAGGGTAGTTTACAAATGGATATGTCATATGCTATTATTCCTGTTCAAGATGGAAGTAAGAGGTTGTATAGTGAGAAAAGAATTCCTTATGTAGTAAGGAGTCAATATAAGCATGAATTTCATCATATAAATGTTGTTGATACTAATTTGGGGTCTTCCATTTTCTTTAATGATACTGTCCCATATAATTTGGAAGCTACATTGTAGATGAAACCTGAAGAAAATAGAAAAGAAGAAGTGATGGAATAAGATGCTTTGGAGGCAAAACAAAAGAGAGAAGGTTTGTGGACTATGTACTTTGATGGATCTGTGGCAAAAATAGGTGCTAGAGCTACTGTGTATATAATTATTCCTATCAGGGATTTTAAAGATTTATCATATAAATTAACATTTGAATGCATAAATAATGTAGCTGGATATGAAGATTTATTACTTGGGTTGCATGCTTTGAAATATTTGGGAGCACAGAGGATAAAAGTTTTAGGGGATTCATAATTGGTGATAAACCAAGTGAATGATAGTTATCAAACCAAGCATCCCCGAATGAGGGCTTATAGGAACTAAGTATGGGATATGATTGGTAACTTTTTTACAAAGCATACGATTCAGGTGGTTTCCAGAAATGAAAATACTGTAGTAGAATCTTTGGCAGTAGCTGCTGGAAAATTTAAAACCCCTATTGCTGGTCAGAAAGAATATCAAGTGGACATTGTGAACAGACCATCTATTCCTGATAATTCTAAATATTGGCAGGTATTTGAAGATGACATGCAGATCAGAAGGTTTTTAGAACTATCAGGAGAATTTGTAAATACTCATATTGATACCGAAAATGACAATGGCAAGAACTTTCAGGATGATGGAGAACCTGAAAAAGAAAAGGATGGTGCTAAAAAATTAAAGGGAACCTTAGGAGGAAAAGATATTATTCAATTAAAAGATAATTTTATACCAAGAGGTTTGATTCCTTTGGAAAAACATTTTGATCAGAATGATGTTACTAAGAATCCTAAAGTGAATCCTGTTGAGAATGTTGTTGAAGATAGGAATATTGGTACCGAGGAGAATCCTAAGATTATAAAATTATCCAAAAATTTGCCTGTAAAAGAAAAAGAGGAATATGTGAATTTAATGAAGAAGTACACGGATGTATTTGCTTGGAGTTATGAAAATCTTAAGGAGTATGATACATCTATAATACAACATACTATTCCTATAAAACCTGGGGAGAAACCTTTCAGGTAGAAACTTAGAAGGATAAATCCTAAATTACTTCCCATTATTGAGAAGGAAATTAAAAAATTATTTGACGCCAAAATCATTGTGACTCTAAGATTTTCAAAGTGGGTTACAAATTTGGTTCCTGTTAGAAAAAAGAATGGAGAAATAAGACTGTGTATAGATTTTTGGAATTTAAATAAAGTTTCTATAAATGACAATTATCCCTTGCCAAAGATGGATCGTATACTGTAGAAGGTAGTTGGACATAAGAGAATTTCGATGTTGGACGGTTTTTCTAGTTACAATCAGATCAAAGTATTACCTGAAGATCAAGAAAAAACTGCATTTACTACACCTTGGGGCACTTTTATGTATGCAAAGATGCCTTTTGGCTTAATGAATGCAGGAGCTACTTTCCAGCGAGCCATGGACATTTCTTTTGTGGGAGAAATTAGGAATTTTGTGGTAATTTACATGGATGACATCACAGTTTATTCAAAATCTGACAGAGAACATATTCATCATTTAGAAAAAAAATTCATGAAGTGTAAGAAATTTGGTAGATCATTGAACCCAAAGAAGTCCAATTTTGCATTGGAAGAAAGAAAATTGTTGGGCCATATAATATCTAAAGACAGAATAAAAATTGATCCTAAAAGGGTGAGTGCAATTTTAAAAGTAGGAGAACCCAAGAGTAAAAAGGAAATACAATCATTTTTGGGACATGTGAATTTTTTAAGAAGGTTTGTGCCTAGTTTTGCTGAAATCTTAATGAATATTACAAATATGCTAAAAAAGGTCATGAGATAAAATGGAATGCGGAAGCTAGGAAGTCATTTTGGGAAATCAAGCAAGCAATCTCAGATGCTCCGGTGTTGGTGAGTCCAAATTTTAGCAAAGATGTCTTAGTATTTTCGTATGCTTCAGAGTATACCATTGCAGTAGTTTTATTGTAGAAGAATGATGAGAACATGGAGCAGCCCATAGCATTTTTTAGCAAGATGTTGAGGGATGGAGAATTGAAATATGACATCATCGAGAAAGAGGAATATTCTTTAGTTAAGGAATTGAAATATTTCAGAGTATATATTCTACACTCACATGTAATCGCACATGTTCCAACTACTGCAGTGAAAGGAATTTTGACACAACTTGATCCAGAAGGTAGAAGGGAAAAATCGATAACTACATTACTGGAGTACGACATAGAGATAAATCCTACTAATTTGGTTAAGGGAAAAGGATTAGTGAAAATGATGACAAGTTCAAATTGTGAATCTTTACAAATCAATTTCTTATCCCACCAGTTTAATCAGTTGGATACAGAGGCAGAAGTAATGATTGATTTTGTGGTGTCTCCATGGTACTCTGACATTGTTTACATCCTTCAAAATTTACAAGCACTAGTAGGATTGAGTAAGTCAAGGGAAAGGTCAGTAAAACTGAAAGCTGCCAAATTTTGTATTGTAAATCGATATATTTATTGGAAATACCCTGAAGGTGTGTTACTAAACTATATTTTGGAAAATGAAGCTCAACATACAGTTAAAGAATTTCATAAAGGAGATTGTGGAGGGCATCATTCTTGGAAGGTGATGACAAATAAAATTCTAAGAGCAAGCTACTATTGGCCAACATTATTTTCAGATGTTAATAAAGAAACCAGCATGTGTCATCACTTTCAAATTTTTGATGGTAAAAGAAAGGTACTTCCTCTCCCTTTAAATCCAATAAAAATAGAAGCTCCTTTCCAACAGTGGGGTTTGGATTTCATTGGTGAAATAAATCCCAATTCGTCAAGACAACACAAATGGATTTTAATAGCTATGGATTATTTTACAAAATGGATTGAGGCGATTCCCACCAGGAAAGCCACTGAAAATGTAATCATGGATTTTCTTGAGGAAAACATATTGGCTAGATTTGGATGCCCCAAAAGAATAGTAATAGACAATGCAACTGCTTTTAAATCCAATAAAATGATTGATTTATATCACAAATATCATATAAGTCTCAATCATTCGACCACCTATATTCCGGAAGGAAATGGGTTAGCCGAATCTTCAAATAAAAGCTTACTAAGGATCATCAGGAAGTTGTTGGAAGATAATAAAATATCATGGCATACCAAGATCAAATATGCTTTATGGGTTGATAGGATTAGTACCAAAAGGGAAATTGGAATGTCTCATTTCCAATTGGTGTATGGAACTGAAGTTGTTTTTCTAGCATCGTTAGGTGTTCCAATTATGAGATATTTCCGAGAGCAGCAAGAAGAACCAAACCACATGCAAAGGAGGATAAATCAGATTATTGAGCTAGAAGAGAAAAGGAATAAGGCTTATAATAAAGTGCAATTACATCAGGAAAAGATAAAAAATACTTTTGACAGAAAAGTGAAAGAAGAATATTTTCAGATTAATGACTTGGCCTTGAAGTGGGATGCTCCTAAAGAAGATAAGCATGGAAAATTTGATCATATGTGGGTGGGTCCTTATGTTATTGTTGGATATAGAGGAAAAAAATGCATTTCTTTTCGAATATCCGAACGAGGTTTCTCTCGATAGTAACCCTGTCAATGGGAGATTTCTGAAACATTACCTATCCTGAGAAGGAGGGTAAAACTTGTGTCATAGGTTGTAAATATTTATTTTCTTTAGAAATCAGTACATATGGTGAGCTGAATGTTTTTGAAGATCACAGTGAAATCCCTAAGATTCAGGAGGCATGCCATTCGTTTCTAGTAAATATATCAATAAGAAAGATAAATTTCTCGAAAGCTATCATGAAAAGATTAAAGACAGGCACCTAGTCTATGAGTTCTTTGATACCTCACAGGGAGGATATCATCCCTAGATGGAGCCGGTTGTTAACAAATTCTAGCTTGCAGAGTATCGAAGGAAACATGGTGAAGAGAAATGATGGTTATTTAGACTTTGGTTAAATATGACAATGTGAATGTATGATAAAAGGGCGCATAAACGATGAAATCATCTCATAATCCAATGGTATAGAACAAGGAGGTGAAAATCAATGGTTTATAATAGATCCTCTCTGTGGATATGCATGGGAGATAAGGGTATGCAGAGATAATTAACAAGGTGCGAGGATCGACGGTTATGAGACTGGGTCGACAAAATCTACGGTTGATAAGAAGTCTGCTCCATAAAGTTGCGCGCTGTTGAAAACAAAAAGGACCAGCGGAATGTGTACATGTAAGTTAATCCAACGGCTTAAAAATAAAGTGAAAATTCATCAACGGTTATCATCGTATTCGGAGGATAGAGTTGCATGATGGCTGGAGTAGAAAAGCAGTAGTGGAATTAAAACCGTGATACACGTGGCCGCTTGTGGTACATTCCAGGGAGAAAAATAGTTTAAGCAAAACCATTAAAAGGAGTCTCCAGAATGGAATTCTATATAAAGTGAAGTTGATTTATTTGAAGAATCATTTTTATTTTACATGCCGGGACGAATGAAAAGGACCGCCCACCACCCTTTCACAGTTAACTTGGGGTATATGCAATTACAGTCACAGGTAAGTTTCGAACACTCGAGCTTTATTCACAGAATTACCGTCATTTTTTCTATTATGGAGAAAGAGAAAGGGTTAGAAGGTCTTAACTAAATTCTGGATGAAAGAGAAGAATTCTTGGTTGATAGAGATCGGAGTGTATATGACCCATTCCTGTCAGTGGGAAATGTATCGGTTATTAAAGAAAGATTCTGGCGATATAATTCACAAGGAAACAACATTTTGAATTCCTGCAAGTTGTTTCTGTATTATTTCTCCATTGAGCAGACCTTACCCTTCCCTGAATTCCCTAAGTGGTGTGCAAGTAATTACTCGTCTTCTGAGAAAGTCATTGTAAGTTGTTCCACGTCCAGGATATTGTGTAGAATTGATGCAAAAGCGATACGTGGATTCCTGAATTTGCCTAATAATTACCCTGATAGTGGTGAGTCTGTAAATGAGTCTATTTTGGCTGAAGTGTACAGAAGTTGTAAAACTGAAGTTCGATGTAAATTCTTGTCTAGCATTCTTAATGAATGTCAGTCATTAGAAGGTCTCTCTTTGCCATATCATATTCACATATTCAAGGAGGAGGTTCAATTGGTTGTGTCTTTGGTCTGTTAGGTTTTAGTTCTAGATGATGACTTTCATGTGAGTGAAGTTGTCTTGGGTTTCTTATCGAAAATGAGTTCAATTAGTCTTGTGTCTAAGTCCCAGCCGGTCCATGTCTTCAGTTTGGATGAATATTTAGTGGAGGATATCCATATCCAATTGGTTGAGTTCTCAAAAGTCATATTTTTCAAGTATTAATCATATGTGTTGAACATGTTATTATGCTCGAATGTAATTGAATTGCAATTCTTGAGTACTATATTCTCTTCGGATTTGCCGTAGGAAATCAATATGTTCGAATTTGTAAATTCCATTATGTCAGAAATATATAAGTTGATGTTTGATGAACTATTTCTGAGAGTGTTGGAAGAAATGAATATTATGATGCAATCATCACCAGAAGATAGGATTGGAGATTGGGTTTTGTATAAAGACTTTACAGTTTTGAGAGTATATGGCTTCACTAGAGAGCCTTACAGGCCGCCTACTTTCCTTACCCCTAGGATCTTTGCATTAGAATACATGAGATAGAGATTACATGTAGAAGAGGAACATTTCGAGGCTCTCAAAAAAAGCTCCAATATCAAATTCCCCCTTAAAGTTGGTTCATTCATCTTTAAAAACAAGGGTGCCCTAGTGATTGTACAGAAATTATTGGAAAATATGGATTTTCAAAGGGAACAAAGGGTCAATTATGATCCTTATCATATAATTTCTATAAGAAAACAAGCAAATAAAAATAAACCATTTGATCACCAGGTTTTTGAGGGTTTGAAGGAAGTAGCCAATTTGTTTCACTTTGTGGAAATTCCAGAATGCGATGAGAATACAAGCAGTGGATTAGTTGTAGTATCTCAAATGATAGATAGTTCTAATATTATAATTAAAAGAAGTTTCTCTGGGATTGAAAATATGGAAATAGATGAAGACAGTTCACATAAGAAGACCAAAACATCGCAAGATGATAAAATTTCAAGTGAAGTAGTTTCAGATGAGTTGAAAAAGGTAGCTTTGATTCCTAAACAATCAGTGTAGATGAATCAATTTTCTTTTGAATGTGTAAATAATGCAGAATCAGGTTCATTTTTTAAATCTAAAAAATAATTCATGACTAGTTATGTAGAAAAGCAAAGACAGTCCCTAGAAGAAACCAGAAATCTACTCCCATGAGTTAGAAGTCTGAATAATCCAAAGACTTCCCTGATTTCCACTCAGGATGTAGAGATAAATACTTTAAAATTATCTAGGGTAAGTGACAATAAAGTGGATGAAATGGAAGTAAGATTGGATAAAATCAGTGTACCTGACAAAATACAGTTGCATAAATAGACAGGAGATATTATTTATTCAGATTTATTGCATGCCATGGTGAAAATTAACAAGTTGCAAGTTTTGGTTAACAAATTAGAGGTCCAATTAAAGCATGAGAAAGTTGAGAAAAAGGCGAATTCTATTCAAATAAAGATATTGCAAGCAGATATATTAAGCTCAGGGGATGAAACAAGGAACACACAAGCCATCATCATACTTTTAGAAGGAAAAGATAATGCCCTCCAGGTACTAAAGAAGAATTTGAAAATCCTAAGTTTTGAACATGTTCAGTCATCAGAGTTGTTAGCATTGCAGGAGGAGAAGGACAAGATTCATCAAGAAATGATGGAGTACAAAGGAAAAACTGTGAAGTTGCAAGAAGAAAAGAACAAATGGGAAATAGAGAAAAATGAGTTAATAGCACAAATTTCAAGGTTGAAGAAAGACCAAAATGATGAAAAAGAGATTATGGAAGAACTAATGAGCTAGACTCCTACTGATGAAGATTTGACCATTGTAAATATTGGCAATCCTTTAAATGATTTTTCTTGCTGATGATTTACTAGTGCCCATGTCACAAGTAATCTTGAAGGATGTAGAGATAAGGGAATTAAAAGAAGAAAATGAGAAAATCAAAGTCGAGCTGACTAAAATGGCTGAAAAAAAGAATAAGATATTACAGGATAAAGGTCAATTACAAAATAAGCTTAATGAATTAAAAGAAAGGAATACAGGAAAGGGTCCTCTCCAGGGAGCTAAAGACACAATCTGGGATACATTGTATGTGGATATTACTAAGTTCAGACATTATTTGAATTTCATTGATGACCAAAGTACATTGATTAATTTAGCCAATAAGAGATTAAAACTAGTAAATGAAACCATGGAGAGGAAGCCCCTAAGTACAGCTCAGAATGCATTTTAATTTCTTGAATTCATTAACTTATCAAAAATTACAAGATATAGGAATCAAAGACAGAGTGGCAATAGTATTGTGGTCAAAAAGGTTCATTCACAAACATCATCTTATGAAGACAGTAAAAGATAAGGCTGATGAGATGACCTCGCGTATTAATGATTTTAGGCATGCTTTTAAAAAATTGTTTGAAGATGGCCTTCCTTCTTTCTAGGAAAAATAAGGGCGACTTCTTTCTCAAGAACATTATCATATCCTGCTAGTACAAATCTGTATGGATCACTCTAAGTTTGATGATTTAGTAAAGGGGCTAACGGGAAAGGTCATCGTGGACAAGTTAACAGAAGACTTCGAGATATTGCAGAAATTTCTAGTCGTTAGAGGAGGAATGCCTACTATGTATTATGAAACCTATATGGATATGGAGGTGTCTATCTGGGAAATGATTGAGTACAATATCCCAAGTGCAGAACAATGGAGATCCATGGAAATATTTTGAAAAACAAAGTATATTCTTCATCCATGAAAACAGGTGTTGCGCGCTATGGAGCTGCTTGTTCTGTCACCAAGTTGATTTTAATTAAATGATCTATTATTAGGATCAAAGCAAGTAGTTTATTCCTATTTGTTAGGGATATAGTTACAAATACTTTGATTAAACCAATTATTCAGTTGTTAAATCTTCTTGGGGGAAGAAATTATTTATGTATATATTTTCATTTACTTGATGTAATGGGGGTTGGAACCCATTTGTCGATAAATGTTTTAAAGACATATAATTTTTGAAATAAAAAAGTTGAATGATTGTGGGTTATCAGAGATTCTTGTGCTATTTACTTTACAGTCTGTATTTTATTTTCTGTGTGATCATTTTTCGAGTGTTACATTCCATTTTGTTTTCCTCGTATCGGAAGCGTAGTATTGAATGGTCGGAATTCCTAATTGTTATGCTCTGACTATTTTTTCAGATATTTCATAAATGTTTCTGCTAAAGTTAATATGGAACTCATCTTTTGATGCTCTATATTGATGGACTGTTCATTATTTCTTCTTTTCCACCTGAACACAATGAATGACTGTAATTAAGTGGTTATCTTGCCTTTGATGAAATCTCATGCATGCGATTTTGTGATACCTTTATTTATATTTGACTCCATTTCCCAATGATTATGTGTATCATTTCAACCGTCTATATGATTTTCAAGTGTTGATTTTATATCTGGCCTTGTTAAATTTATATTTGAGAGATTCCTTTCTGGAAAGGAAAGCCAGTTTATTTCTGAAGTGATTTTTGCTGTTACCTTTGGAATTTACCTTTGCAACTTGGGTATATTCTTAGTGCTAATAGCAGGTACACAGGTTTACTATCGAAGCAGGAATTCCAGGTATCTACGATATCCAGTGAAGGTCTTCATCCTTTGTCCTTCATTTGTTCTAGATCTGAACCATTCAATCCAAAGGAACAACTTATGTCTGCAGAAGGTGAAATATACCTGCTAACAAATCGGGCGACTCCACTTGAGAATGAATGTATGTATCAATCAATCTGATCTTCCTCAGTTCTTCAACTCTTGTCCGAATCCAGGCTCCTTCTCCAACTCTATTCAGTCAGATCTACTATCTGACTTAGTGAATTTTTGTTTAAAACTTCCAGATCTGTTTAGATCTGAAGTATTTTTAACCTTTTATGCTCTTTCTCACTTTCAATCTATCTATTTTTACCTTGATCTGGTCTTTTTCTGACTTGATCTTTCGTTCTCCTTTGTGTTTTGGATATATTTAGGGAACCATACATGTGCTATTGGCTAGGAGTGGTGCCACCGCTTGAGTTCAGTTATCCATAAGTGGTGCCACTACCTGAGTTCAGTTATCCATAAGTGGTGCGACCACCTGAATCTAGTGAGCAACGAGTGGTTCTACCTCAAAACCGCTTGTCAGTAGCTTCATCTGCGCAGTTCCAGGTAGGCCCTGTTCCAGACTTTGTATTTTGATTTTTGTGTGCTTTTTGGCTTTCTTTTCTGCAATCACTTTGATTGTTGTATTCTTTCTGCATTCAAAGAGAGTTTGTGTTTCTTGCATGAGATTTTACATTCTTTTCTTTTCCTGGAACATCTTGCTCTTTTTTGTAGATATTATTCATTGGAATTGGAAATGTACATTTCATTTTCTTGAGTATGCTTTGGTTTGTTTTGGAATTGTAATGCATGAGTGATCCATGTTGTTCTGAGTCTTTCTTTGCTTCGGTGATTCTTGTTTCCTTTTGCATGCTGATTCTTTCAATGCTTGGTAGGAAAGATTCGTTCTTCGTTTCCTTGTCTGTTTGAAAGAGAAGTTTTAGTTTTTTCCCTCTTTTTCTTTATTCGTAAGTTTATTAAATGATTTTCTTCTTGTTTTGTGCATGATTGTTTGAAATTCTAGATCTTACTTTCATTAAGAAGAAATATCTATTTTCAGCTTTGTGTGCATTAGAGTTAGATTTGTTCGAACACATTAGTGAAATCATCTTTCTATTGGGTTTTCATGTGTCTTTTTCAAGCATGAAAAGATAGGAAACATTTTTTTTTTATGTTTAATGTTCTCTATATCTCTTTTTAATTTTATTTGAAGATTGGTTGGGGTGCATTGATATTTCATTTTTTTTTTTAAATATAGAATTGCATTTGCATTTGGGTGTGCATTTTTGGGAAGAAAAGTAAATCTCTCTCCCTCCCTTAGGTATAATTTCATTGAAGAGGAAAACTTGCATTATCATATAGATCAGTGTGCATATTCTTTAAATTCAACTTTTCACTCCATGGTTCCACCTAAACACACAAGATAAAATTAACAGTAGTACTAGGTTAAAACTTTTAGCAATTTGAGTGATAAGTTAGAGACATGTTCGGGTGTCATTAAGCATAGGAGCTGTCATTTCTTGTCTGCATTACATCCTGGGAATCGCACGGTTCTTCCACATACCATCGGTATATCGAATGGCCTTTCACGTACCCTTGAGGTATATAGAAAGGTACTTCACATACTCGATCGTATATAGGAAGGTCCCTTGTGAATGGTTATGCATTAGACAACACACTACTGATTTGAGCTCCCACGTACCTTGCGTATATCGGGTGACCCTTTTAGGAATCCTCAAACCATATGAGTTATGCTTTTGGCTTGTCCTATGAGGTTCCTGACTCTTATCCACTCCTTTCACATGTTTGCTTGTCTCTTTTAGTTTCAGTAGTACTTTCTTGTGCATTGTAGTCAGTGGGTTATTAGAGAGTTTCAAGATGGCATCCCAATCTAGGACTAGCACTCAAGAGGTACCTTTCCAACGTGTACCTTATGTATTCCCTCTAAGTGAAGGTATTGATTCTCCATTTATTGCCACTCTAAATCTTCCTGGATTAACTATAGGATTACCGGTCTGGCTGTTTAATCCAGTAATTCCTGTTACACCTAATGTCTCAAATGTCACCTCTCCTCTGGGAGAGGATCGATCTCAACCTAATCCCTCTCCTTCTTGGTCGGTTGTTGTTTCACCTCTTTGTTCTTCTTCACTTCACCAAATCTCTATGGTTAGTAGTCATGTGGATAAGAAGAAGAATAAAGGGAAGGGAAAAAAGAAGAAGGATAAGAAATACAAAAAGAAGCAACCACCTGCTCTTGATGGTGCCCATTCTAAGAGAACACTCAAAAAACCCAAGTTCCCTTGTAAGCTTTGCAAGGGGGACCACCTTCTTAAGGAGTGTCCCTGTCTCTCCTATGTACAAGAAGAGTGATCTAAAAGGTCCAAACAATCTGTGTCATCAACCTATGATCATCATGTTGATAATCCTCCCTCAACCAGTGACCCCTTGGTAAAAGTTCGTAAGGGTAAAGTCTTGTATCCTTGTTTGATATGCAAGGCTATGCATCAAGATTTTTCTTTTCCAAGAATGGATGAAGCTTCCATTTGGTTAGAAAATATTACTTGTTAACCCAAAAATCCCCCACCCAGGGACACCATATCATGACCCTCATATCACTCCATTAGACGTTGACACCCTCAAAATAGCTAAAGGATGAAGAAAAGGGCTTAAACACCCAAAATAGTCTCCTAGGAGCTAAAACCCCTTAAAACGGGATAAAACCCTAAAAGGAGCTAAAGTTAGGGTGAAAGGGGATAAAATCCCAAAAAAGGGGTAAATCCTTGACCAAAGGCTTAAAACCCTAAAACCCATTGAAAAAGTTATAAAAGGAGGGTGGGGGGTCACTCTCAAAAGACTTCTCCCTTACATATTGCTATGCTGCCTGTGGATGCCTTAAGACCTTTTCCTCTCAAGCCACCCACACTCCCTCTCCTCCATTTCCATTGAACCATTTCTCTCCCATTCAAGAGAGGTGCTTCCACAAGCTAGGGCATGGTGGCCCATTTCTACCCAAGAGAAGGTATAACCATGTTTCATGTTTTGTTTATTAGTTTATTAGTTTTCTTTGCTTTCTAACCCTTATTTCATTTGTAGGTTTATGTTTAATATTGTTTTGCAGGTTATTGTAGCTTAATCTTTGTTTGCAGGTCTTTGGAGGTGGAACCCTGACTTGTGTTTGCAGAGGCATTCACTATTGATTCTATCTTCTTTCTATTCTTAGCTTAGTTTACTTTTCTGTCTATTTACCTTACGTTTTATTTTCTGCATTTACCTACTAGCACGAACCTACCCTTCTATCCTATAGACAGAAGGGAGCCATTCCTGCCTCTGTAGCAAGGAGAAATCCCTGCTACAGAATTGTCAACCATACCAGGTCGATCCCACATGATCCCTGGTCCAAATTTTTAATTTCCAAGTTTTTAAATTTGTTGCCCTAGTTTTAAATTTTTTTTTGTTAAATTCATCTTAACTTCAGTTTATTTCCTGTTTTTAGTACTGCTGAAGCCTCTGCTAGGAAAAATTGAGTCAGATTGGCCACAACACATGTTACTATAGGCCAGAACTGACTCTATATCACAAAAAACCCAAATCTGAAGCAGGGCACTCTTATCGAGGCCAAAAGTGAGACTAGGGGGCACTTAATGGGAAAACAAGTGCACCCAGGGTGCACTTAATCCCCCAATAAGTACGACTTCAAACCAGAAACTCATTCCATGACTTTTTATGCATTCTGTGTGACCCCCTCGGTGGTTTCTGAAAAAATCATGCAGCCCCTCACCAGATTTGATCATAAATGTGTGGCCTATAAAATAGAACATCAATTTTAGTTTAATAACACTTAAATTTTAGTTTTATAGTACTGTTGGTGTGGCTCAGCCACCTCTGTCTAGCACTACAAGTCAATTTCAGTTTCAGTTTTTATTTTCTACAATTTCTTTCATAAACAATGTGTAAATGCCAAGTAAATGTTAATGGCTTAATCAAATGAACCTAGCCTAACTAAAATCAACAAAATACCAGAAAAAAAAAACAAACAAATACACCATACCAACTAATTAACCCAACTCAGTTCATGACATTGAGTGAGCCTTAAAATTTACCAATTTACACTAAGTACAAACAACTCTGCAGTCTTTGAGGACATAAGTCCCTAGCTGCATCAACTATGGGAAGTACTTGGTCCCTGCCCAGAAACTCATTGTGAGGAGTACCGCAGGAACCCCAAAGTAGCTGGCTGCTGAGAGGAATTGCCAAGCGAAATGGGCAACGACCCCTTCCGATTGAGTAGAAACACCTATGAGGAACAAGCCAAGCGTTGTCTTCTAGTAGTCTTGGTGGCCGAGTGACCACCTGCAGCCAATAGGAAGCCACTGAAACCAAGGTCCAAATATCATTCCCACCAGTTTCGTACATAAAATAAAACACAATTGATCCTCCACGCTTTTCCTCAAGCCTAAGAGGCGAACCACCACCATTTGGAACACTCAATCAACATCGTTGAAGATGTTCTTAGTGATCTCCAACACCATAAGAGGGCCACAGAGCCTCTAATTCTAATTCAGACCCATATCATTCTGAACCAGACCTACACATCGCACCATCAAGCCCCATGGCTAGTGCCAACTCGGATCCATTTTTGGGATTAACCTTAGCAAGTGGACCCATGTCCAATTCACAACCTGTCACCCATAACCTAGAAAGTGTCCCAAGCACAGTCATTTAGATTGTTATTAGTCAGCTGCCACCACCCATAGTGACCAGCGAAGCTTGCCCACTTGCAACACATGGGGGCAGTGGCCGCTCCACATACACTACCCCTCCTGCCACACAGGGGGGTAGTGGACCATCCACTTACATTGCCCCTACTGTCATACATTGGGGTAATGTCCCTACCACTCATTCTATCCCACCCACAACATTTGGGGGCATTGGCCCGTCCACAATGGTACCACCGCAAGCACCCCCAGCTGTGCAGGTGCATTATGCACCTGCAAACACCACCATCATCGGAGCCCCATCCCACATCAACTTGGAGTCAAATCCACCTTTCATGGCTCGTCTTAACTTGCCTTATTTGGCTAGATTAACAAATGACCCCATCCGCCATCAATATTTTTGGCCTCCAATGCCAACTAACCTGCCATCAGACATCCCCAAGTTTGAAGGCAAAGCAGGGAAATGTCCCCAAAACCACATAATGACATTCCATCTATGGTGCTCGTTGAATAGCATCGTAGACGACTCCATCAGGCTGAGACTATTCCAACGTACCCTTGCAGGTGCCACGGCCAAATGGTACATTGAGCTGCCACAAGCCAAGTACCCAGACTTCAACTCCCTAGCCTTCATGTTCCTATAGTATTTCCAACTCCCTGTCAGATATGACGAAGGGGTGGAGATCCTGCTAACCTTCCCTTAAAGCACTTCCACTCACATAACTGACCATATCCATAAGTGGTGGTGACACCGTAGCTTATGTAAAATCCAACTTGATAACAGGATCTTCTTGGATTGGTTCCTTAAGACCTTGCTCCCTCCCATAGCAAAAGGTGTCACGTCCAAACGTCCCCAATCTAAAGAAGAGGCCATACTAAAGGCCCAAAAATTTGACCTTATCTATTCTCAATCTGGATACCTGTACACCATCATTCCAGACGCTGCTCGTCCGAGTACCTCCTACCGTGACGCACCAAGGGCATCTGATGATACTGACAACATCATAGGATCAGTCTCCCAATAGCCACAGCCTCAACTGACACCACCTGCCATTACACCACAACCAAGCAACACTGCTAGTGTTGCTTACCAGATCCAAACTATGGACTATGCAAAAATGATGTCTCAGTCCAGAGCAACAACTTTCTATGCACCGCCTATGCCACCGCAGTAGGCTCAGGCCATGGATTGGCCAACACAGTAGTATGTGGGGCAAATTCCCACATTTGTAGCACCACCACCCCACAAATATACTATGCATTGCTAGTGCAACCAGTTCAAGCCCTTGCCCCTGCTCCACCAGCTCCATTGGGAAAAGTGTTTGCACAAAGAAAACCATCCCAACCAGCCTGCCCCCAAAAATCAACAAGGGAAAGATCGAAATAACTAGCCCTACAACCAAGGAAATAACCAACCGCAGGGAGAAGGCCAACAACTAAACCCTCCCAAAAATGCCGTGACAAACCAGCAAGCCCAAAACCCCCCATGACAGAATGCACCAAGACATAATGCCCCATTGCGCACAAACCAAACATACACACTCTGTGACGTTTATGGCCACTACACATTCGAGTGTCCCCTCATGGCTCGTGCTAGGCAGGCCATTCAAAACAAGGCCCAACAGGCTGCCAATGCAGCAAATCAAACCTAACCCAACCTAGCACCACAAGGACCTCCCCCGATGGTGCTTCAAAACCCACTGCCAGTCCAAGGATTGGTGGCAGCCGCAGCCCCTCCCCAGGCCAATTCCAATGCTCCAGGGGCACCTCCCACTACCAAACAGGTGTTCACCGCCTACTAGCCATGATGACTGAAGAGGTCAACTTGAAAATCCAATGGAATCAGTATGGTACCACTGCTAAACCCACTGACACATCAGAGGCATCAATGTCCAAAACATTCAACCTACCTCTTCAGTTACCCCCATTCCTGCACCCCTCCCCCATACGTAGGGTTTCCAATAACGCCACAGCCAGAGCTGCAGTCAGCTATAGCATTGTGGATGATTTGACCAAAACTCCAACTGCCATGTCTGCTCTTGAGGTACTTAAAACATGCCCAATGCAGCGAAAATCCTTACTAGCCGCTCTAGCGGCAGTAGACCCCTCCAACTCGAAGTCGATCACATTTGACATGGAGAACAAGGAACCGCACATGACCTCGACCATCACCTTCCAAATCCCAGTATCCATCCAGAATTTGGTCATGCATCGGTGCATAGTGGATGAGGGGGCATCCACATGCATTATGTCTACCTTGGTTTGGTCAGAAACTTGGATCACCAATTCTGCAACCGTCCTCCACAACTCCGCAGGCTTATCATGGACATCCCACTAACACCCAAGGAATCCTCCCCCACGTCCCCATCACATTAGCCGGGAAGATAGTGTTCATAGAAAAAGAAGTCATCAATGCTCAACTGGACTACAACCTCCTCCTTGGAAGGAGTTACATGTATGCCATGTGAGCAGTCACATCAACTGTCTTCTGTCTCATGATGTTCCCCTATGAAGGGAAGATTGTGACAATTGATTGGCTCACTTATCATAATCCACAAGGGTTAATGGCACCTGCCAACATTATCCCTACCATCACCACCATTTAGCTGCAAGGGGTGACAACACATGTTAATGTCGTCCCTTCAATCAACATTATGGTTGACAACACACCAACACCTCCATTGTTGAATGTGGGCCCTGGTTTTTTTGCCGATAACACCAAAACAGCTCCTTTCCCATTGGTGTCACCACCAGCGACACAAAATGAAACTGTAGACTTGTGCATGGTCTCATCAAGCACCGCTGCACCCAAACAACCACCGCAGCCACAGCCCCAACCACAACCACAACATCGTCTGCATCCGCAACACCAACAACAGTTGCAACATGACTTGCAATAGCAGCATTACGCGCAGTCACAACCACAACCGCATTTCCACATGCAACTGTGAGGGAGTTATTTGTGCTCATCCCTAGTCCATACAATTCCCTTCCTCTTCCCTCCACCTGGTGTCATGAGAAAACCAGTAATGGCAACCTTGAGCCTACCCAACTTTACATTGGGAATTCCGGTGTGGTATCTTGATCCACCAGCTCAACCAGTAATGCCCCATGTTGTTTTAACCCCAATGCAAACTATCGTAGTTGAGTCACACCCTCCACTCGGTCTGCATAATCCAACCGTCGCACCCGCACCTGCACCACCCCAACCCAAAAGAGCCAGGGGAAAGAATACGAAAGACACCAAAAAACCACGACAAGTCCCACATTGTGTCATCTACGAACAATAGGTCCATCCAACTCAGAATTGCCCTGAAATCCCAATGATTTGTGTGCATTTGGATGCCATGGATACAAATGAAAACATCCCTTTTTTTGAACTCCCAACCGCACTAATATTCAGGAACAAGGCATTGAGGAAAAACCATGCTTGCACCCTTTGTGGCTTGTATAACCATTATTCTCACCATTGCGAAGACTTTCCCAAATTTTGAATGTTTCTTGCTGACCTCCGTCAACATTCCCTTGAGTCTGAGATCACCTTGATTGAAGAGGGCCACCCCCCACCTCCTTCTTCAGACACCAGTTCCATCTACATGATGTCCAGTTCTATAGACCCTCTTGTTTCCACCATCATCGATGGTCCATCAGACCTATCTCTTCCATTGTTTCCCCAACCACAACCTCAACCTCAGCTACCAGGGAAACATTGGGGTTCATTCCCGATGAACATGATCCTTTTCCTTTTCCTTTTCCCTTTCCTTTCCCTAGCATCCGAGATCGTGAGTAAGTATGCCTTGGCAACCCACAACCTACAGGATTTCACACTGGGAGATCTTGTGTGGTACCTTGAACCACCTACCCTACCTCCAGGTCCATCAAAGACTCCTACCGTATCGAGGCCTACCCCTTTTCCTCCAACAGATACTGGGGTCAAGGCCACAAAAACCACAACCAATACCATTTACATGATCTATAGCACTAGTTTCCATTCCATCTCATCGACGATGGAAGATCCACCTGATCTATCTTGGCACTGCTTACGCAATGACGGAGAGATTTGTAAGACCACCTCTAGTTTTACCCTATTGCCTTTAAACCATAGTGTGGAATCGGTTCTTCCCATAAAAGACCAAATTCTGTCACCTCGTTATGCCAATGACCTTCGTCTCAGCAAGGGGGCATACCTCTTCATTGATTCTGATGGACAACTCTTAGAGAACCCCTGCAATGGGCTCTACCTCAAGAAATTTCCTGCTTAACATCACCAATGAGTCGCTTCATTTTATTTTTCTTTTTTTTCAACTTTTTTCAGCAAAAATCAGGGGCAGCACCATCAATCGTTAGTCCAAAGTCACTAGAAATCAGTTCGAGACACCTCTCACATCTTCAGGCTCAAACTTCTATCTCTTTATGAGACCATCGTCTCATGTTTAATAAGTCAATTTCGGTACCATTTCCCACAAGGCACCTCGATTTACGAGCCATGACATGATGATGCAAGTGTCTACGGACCTGTACTTATATCACACTTCCCAACCACAACTCATGCGAGTTTTCAGACAACCGCCGGTTAAGGAATGTAATTTTACTTTTATTTTTGTATTTATAATTGTCTTTTTCACCACACCTTACGTGAGCATCTAGACCATCGTCCACAAAACCTTTTATTTTTCTTGCATGTATTTGGAATATAAGTTCCCCTGGACTTGTAGTCACATTGCATGTAGTCATGTTTGTCCACCGTAACACACACACATGCTCTCCTAACCTCTGCCCGAGAGCCACCTCAGTTTCTATGCCTCTGCTGCACCGAATCGTAAGCCTCTACCGCGATCTATCCCACGCATGTATTGGTATATTTGAGAGCCTTATGCTTTGTCCATACTCCGTGTACGACCTTTGGACCTTTGTACACCGTCCCAACATGGGGCACCACATGTGCCACCACAATCAGTTAACCACATTGGAGTTTCGTTTAAGTTCTTTTCTCACTCCTTAAAACAATGAAAAGATTGCCAAGCACAGCTGCTTCCTTTCCCGCTCGCTAAAGTATAGGAAAGGGCATATACATTGTCTCATTTGTCTCCTTTTGTGGACCATGCATACCATCTCATGAAAAGGACCTCCTTGGCACACTCAAGCCAATACCGTTCCCCTCTGCATAATTTTATGCTTTCTCGAGAAGAGGGGCCTCACTTTACACAAAATCTCACCACTGGTTGTCGTTAAGCTCTTTTCCAGCTGTCTCAACAAGAAAATATTTTCGAGCAAACTTGGTTTCATTCATGCTTGTAAAAGTATCTGAATGAATATCCAGTCAGTATAGGTTTAACCTTTTTTGACCTGATTGGACTACCAATGGTAAACAAGTTCCCATCCCCTATAGGATGGGCTAGCTCTCCTATGTATACTTTTATTCTTTTTCGGGCATGGGAGACTAACAACGAAAAAGAGCCCCCACTAGAGTCTTCTTCATGCTTTCAGGATCTCTAAAATTGAAAGCACCATTGAGCAATTACCTTCTCGGGCTCGTAAAAAATCCACGAGATTGTACCACAACGATGTCCCTAGACACCACCCTACAGAAAACAGTTTGGAAACATTCCCACATTGGGTCACCTTTGTTCAGAGTACTCTGTAATGTGTCTTCCTTGGATCCCATAAGTATCAAAAGTGTCCACCTCCTCCAAGTATTTCCCATCTGCAGCGACATTCTCGGTATTACAGCTATGATCCCATTCCCATGAGTCAAGTTTCATTTGTTTCCTTGTCCACCCTACCGTCATACTCTGAACAAAGGAATTTTGAGTCTCGCACTCTCCCCCTATCCCTGTTTAGTTCCTTCCCTTCCCTCCCCCTCGCCAGTTCAGTGAGTCATTCCGCAGATTGCTTCACACCTTTTAGTTATCTCCCTCGTGCTCCTAGTCAAGGAAATATCATTGCCTTGACTAGGGGTAGGTCTCCCTCTTTCGATGCCAACAAACATATTCGAGAGGATAGACCTAGAGGTCCTTGTATCCTGGTTCATTTAACCTCATTGATGATTTCCTTGGACCACTTAAGAGGAGTCCTTATTGTCTCTCAGGATGGTTGTTTCTCATGTGCTCGACTTCAACTACATCATCGCACCGTTGAGATTCATACAGGGTTTTGTCTGTACAATATTTGGTCAAAGACCTTGGATGTCACCTGACTCTAGCACATTGGTGAGTCCACTTGAGGGACCTAAAAAATTTATGTCCCTTGTGATTTCTGGGTTGCGTTGGAGACAGTGTTCAGAAGCCCCATCATTACTTCGATATACCTTTATGATTTATGCAGCATACTTGTACCACAAATACTCTGACTCTCAATCACCGAGCCCACGCATCTATGTACCATTCCAGATCTAGTAGACCATCAGTAATGAAGATATAGCATTCCATGAGAATTCCATGGGTCCAATGTACCAAATCATCATTGTATTCAGCCTCACATGGAGGAAACCATTACTGTAACATTAGTTGTATATGATCGACTCTTGTATTTTAGAGCATAGATCAAATTATTCTTTTGACATTGTCATGAGCATGGGGATGGCCGCCTCATCCATATACATGTCACACATTTATTGTATCTCACCCATTGATAGGAACCATATTAACACAAAAACCAAAAGCCACAATGCCCCAGCCCCAGAAGCACCACCCCTACACAGCAAATCCTATGATGTCCATCGGCCATGAATTGATCTCCTGTGCTCACACATCAGGGGGGAATTCGTTAACCCAAAAAAGCCCCACTCAGCTCTCAATGGCCTACACCACCCAAGGACACCATCTCACGACCCTCATATCACTCCATTAGACCCCCACACCGTCAAAATAGCTAAAGGATGAATAAAAGGGCTTAAAACCCCCAAAAAGGAGCCCAAAATAGTCTCCTCGAAGCTAAAACCCCCAAAAAGGGGCTAAAACCCTCAAAGGAGCTAACGTTAGGGTGGAAGGGGCTAAAAGCCCAAAAAAGGGGTAAAGCCCTGACCAAGGGCTTAAAACACTAGTACAAGTGATCAATTTTGCCACGGCAAAAACATGGCAATATCCACGGATAAGCATGGATATTGCCACGTCTAAGTGTTTTTTTTGCCGTGGCAACTTTTTCGTCGCAATAGCGACGACCCCTAATTTTCCGTGGAAACGTTCCATGGCACGCCGTCACTGTATCCACGCCTAGCCGTCGCTGTATCCACGCTTGGCCGTCGCTGTATCCACTCCGAGCCGTCGCTGTATCCACGCTTGGCCGTCGTTGTATCCACGCCGAGCCGTCGCTGTATCCACGGCTGTGAAATTTAAAAAAAAATTGTCGTCGCTATATTCACAGCTATAACTGTTTAAAAAAAAATAGAAATGCCATAAGACCAATTCCATGTGGAAGTAGGTCATAATCCTTACATAATTAGTATACCCCCCTCACATGCATACATACATCTCACACATCTTTATCTCATGCTTCATTACAATTTATCTCGCACATCTTCATTGCATGCTTCATTACCATGGTTTAAAATTTAAACAGCGACCCATAACCTCAACATGCCCCCTGTACATTAATTTTGGATGCCTCTCAGTTGCAGTAATGATACTGATCAACTGGCTGAATAAGGCTTGAAAAGAGTTCAAATCTAAAATATTAGGCCTTACCAGCCTCAAAAGATTGAAGATCTCTTTAAAATTGTTCTGAAAGAGGGTGCCTGACAATAACACCCGTCTCCTTGTATGTATTTGGGAAAGAGCATGGAGTATGTTGGTGTCAATTGAACCACCCCATAACTTGATACGATCCTCGACAGCAGAGGCCTGCATTTTCATGCATATCAAGAATTAGAATCTTGAACATATAAACAAATACAAGAATTCCATAACTTCATCTCCAGATAGGATATAAGATCATTTCATACCTCTTTATTCTAGTTTGTAAAATATATGATCAATAGGAGAACAAAGGTCTGCAATGCAGTTCCACCAATCATCCCACTCCAAATGCCCTGTTTTCCCATTTCAACATCAAATTTACACTTAGGTGGATGAACAAATTATTGCTTTCACTGGACGCAATGCTTACCAATGAAATCATTTCTTAAGTTTGGAATTGAGAGACAAGAGGAGGCCTACAGCAGAGACAGTTGGAATGGAATGGTTGAGGGAGTCACAGAAGAGCATGGAATGGCTGATCTCTTTCAGCAACTTATTATTAAAAGGGATGAGGTTGGGTGCAAGTTTCAGGTGACTTTAGCAGAATAGACAGATATCAAACTTGGATTTTAAGACAAAGTCCATTTTCTATATCGTATCCTTGCGATCACATCCATAGTAGCTAGAGATACCTTGATACAACAGACTATATTTTTCTTCCAGATAGTGCCAGTCCCAGATATATTGACCATACTTTCCAGAGATAGCAGAGCCAAGTGAAAAAGCTCTGCTATCATGCCCCAGGTTGGATGAACACATGCACAGCAATACTGGAATCACACACTCCTATTTCTTGAGATGAGGAAAGCACTGATAAACATCAGCCTTGGGGTGCTTTGCTTCAGCATGCTCCCTGCACTTTACTTCTGAGGTTGTGCAGATGAATGTCTGCATGCAGACCTTGCACTGCAAAAATGAAAACAAGTGCCAACTGTAAGTAGAATAACCCTCCACAGAGAAAAATTTAATGAGCCTGCAAAATTATCTAGCAAAACAGATTTCACACAATTGATATAAAGTGGTCATTTATTGGATTTTCTGAAATACGAGTATCAAGGATGGAATAATGTGATCATATATCCATGTGTCTTAGCGACACAACATGTATCTCATTTTCCAAGCAAACCAAACCAGATGCAAAATTCAATGATATGGGCAGAAAGATATTGATCTTATAAAAATTGCACCAAAAATGGAAATAGACAGAGGAATCTACAGTTTTGGGGAGTATTGAAATACGACTCTACAGATTCCCATCAACTTAAAACCCAATTATGGAAACAAGCAATCTAGTTATCAAGAATGGACCTGAATCATTGGCGAGAAAAAGTCTGGTAGCAAGTACAAATATAGA
>LPNX010120060.1:0-19158 GCA_001517045.1 Pseudotsuga menziesii
ATGTTCCTAACCTTTTCCTATTTTCGTTTTATGGTTTAGTATAAACTGTTCTTTATTATGGAATGTAAAAATATCACAAATCTTATTATCTTGGTTTGAGAGTCATTATGCAAATATTATATGCATTTCCATGCTAAACTATGTTTGGGCTTCCATACCCAAATTAGAGAGAATTAAATTTTAGAATAACTAAAGGATCTGAATGAAGGTATCATAATCAACCAACCCAGTACTCGGAAAACCGAAGTAATTCCCAATTCATAGATTTGGTTAATATTTTAAAGTATGTCTACATATTTTTATTTTAAAATATTTTAAATCTATATCAGATCTAAGTGTTTTCAAAATAATTGTATACCATATGATCCAAGGATTTTCATACAGAGTTTATCTCTGTTTTAAACTTTATTGATTTATAATTGCTTCTAATTAAAACTTTGTTTTGAAGAATACCTATAGTTATGACTATATTACTTTAATGTAGTTAAAAAAGAATTTAAAAGAAGGAATCAAAAAGTAAAAAACAAATCGAATAACTCCAATGAGAAAGCAAAGAATATAAACAGTAAATGAAGAGATAGAAAACCATCATATAAAACATTCATAAATTTACATAGTAGAACCGAAAGTCTTCTTCCCTTAAAATCATTTAGATCGTGAATCTCTAGATCTACATGTTAACTCAACATTAATCCAATATACGCTTGTTGTTAGTTGGGTATTCATACCCATTTAAAACCAAATCTAAGATACCAACATAATCTTGTATATAAGCAATTTAATACATGCCAGTTCACATATTTGCACCATAAATACAACGAAAAAAAGATGTAGTAAATTCATGGAGTAATTATGTTTCAACTCAATAAACATAATACAAACAAGAAGCATGTGAACTCGAGCTTCTGTACCCGAGATCAAATCGAACTGATCAAACATTTAAACAACAACAGGATCGCAAAATCCATGTGCAACGAAATATCCCCTTATATATTTAACAGGTTGAAATTAAATTACAAATATGTCAATATTATCGTGGTTGTAATCCCATCTATTGGCATCCACTGTATAGAACAAAAAAAAATAACGTAATGTACATACGAATCAGATGGAAAAACAAACACTTTAAAATGTGAGAGGATGCAAAGCCATTTTATAAGCTAATACAGACCCTTAATGGTTTACAACAAGACAATTAAAACTTATATTCACAGTGGTTGTGAAATCCCTATCCACTAGTGGGCTGCGAACCCAATGGGAAACCACTGTGACCTTAGATTTACTTGAACCTTACCATTTGACTGTTGGAGGATCCATTGATCAATACCAAGCATAACCACGATGGTGGATACATGCACAAATCAGCTAAGGAGCGTTAGTATGGTTTCTAGTAACAAGGTTAACAATTGCATTCTTCCTACTTGAATAGAATTAAAGGAGTTTCCTCACCTTTGGCAAGGAAGAAGAGGGCCTGAGAGGAGGTGACTTTGTCGCCACTCTCGCTAGGTCATTTTTAGCGACCTAAAATAACCAACAACCTTGTTTTAGTGCCTTGTCGAAACAATAAACCTTTTGAAATATAAAGGAAGTAAAAATCAAATCGTGAATCCTACCTAAAACCTAAGTTTGGATGGTAAAGGTGAAGCAAGCATACCAAAACCTTTGCACTTCCTCTCCCTTCACCTATCAACCAGTTAACATAGTTAATAAAAAACCATTTGCATACATTTGAATGAATATTTCATAAAGTCTTGTACGTAAAAGGATAAATTTACCCTTAATGAATGCATAGAGGGTCAGGGGTCGGTTCCTCTTGGGTTACCCTTCTTTCTTTTCCTCTGCTTACACACAAAACCAAAAAATGTGTGTTAAATTATGTAACTAACTTTAGAACCCTCATAAGTCAAAATTTTCTTTTAGAATGTTTCAGAGGAGTCTCTCTCCTTACCTGGTTAAAAGCTCGATAGGTTGCAAAGCCTCTACAAACTCTAAGAAGGTGAATGGCCTTCTCTTCATAACCACACAACGAACAAACCAGACTAAGGATGTAATGGAAACCAGATTGTCATAAGTCAATTGATAAAAACATCAAAACAAAGCTCAGGTACAGATGGAGGAAAATTGTTCTTTAACAGACTATAAAAAGCCAAGGGCGATATTGTGCAATGCATCCATGAATGGATGAGTATTTTTCTTCCACAAGAAAAACATTACAGAAAAAAAATGAATTTGAATAAACCCACAGACAGCATAAATACGTGATTAAAACCTTTTCAAAACCCTTGGAGGAGATCACATCAAGTGGAGGGATGAGATCCCTCTCGAGCCTCAACACTACAAATTGATGCACTGTCAACTCATAGTCAGGGATGAATTAAAACGCTAGTTCAAGTCTTAAATTTTTATGCACTTGCATTTCCCTTGTACCTCCCTTTAAATATTCTTGCATGCCAAATATTACAATGTAGCACCCACAATATGTAAGCTCATGGTTAGGGTCACAACTATGGTGATTATGATAACCATAGTTTATACATAAAATTAAACCATAAACCAAAGCATGTGCTAATTTTTCGTTAATACATATACAACGCTTAATCAAATCTTTTAATATACCCCCTTTCCAACTTGTATTATGAATATAGGTTTAATAACGAAGATTATCTAGGACAAGCCTTACTTCTTAGGATTAGGTCCTAAGCAAAACACACTTTAAAAATAAACCCCAAAGGACTGAACACATCACCTTCGAAAGAGTTTGTTAAGGTTGTTGTAAATCATAGGAGGCACTCAAAGTGGATTAACCTGTCAATCAAACATAGAACCAATGCGAGTTAAAATTGTAACCCACCTAGAACTGAAAAACATTTTATTTTTTGAGAAAATATTACTTTAAAAGTTATTGTAAACTTTTATATTGTTGACCAACGATGGTCAAAGATGACTGTAATTGAATATTTTATTAATTTAAATAATTAAATGAAGAGACACCTATCAAAAGAATATTGTTGAAGTGTTTTCAGTGACCCACTAGGAGGAATGATATGATGTAGAAGGCCAAAATGACAAGTGGCAGCACCAACATTCACTTTCTAGCTATTGCATGAGGCGACATCCCTATAATTTTGGTCATGTTTCGTGGAAAGAGGAACTGAGCAGGTGGCTCATTTAATTACAAAACTGACCCAATGACTTAGGCAAGATTATATATACCATCGAATGAGTAGGAGGCTCACTACATTCTAAGTGATTAGAGACTTGTGATTTTGCTAGAAACAGAAAAGTTAGGCACACAAGAGGAATTTGATGAGGGGAAAGCTAAAGGAAATTGCTAAGAGTTTAAGTATACAAGTGTAAGTGCTAATTTACAAAGAGTACTGTGTAGGATTCTACACAACATCTTCGTCTTAGTGGTTCAGTGAATAGGCTCAGGGGTACTAAAGCAAGTGTTCTTGGTTGCTTTCAGGAGACAGTTGGGAGGAACGATATTCTTTGGGTGTTTGTCCCCTTCGAAGTTAGCAGGTTCTATTATGTTATGGTTATTATCTTTAAGTTTTTTTGTATCTGAAGGAAATTATGGATGTTAAAATATTTCTCAAAAGTATTGTTTGTCTCTCTATTAAACTAGGGACATATTTTATTTCCTATCGATTTTGTCAGTAAATGTATGTTATTGTTTACCGAGAGTTTTCACAATAAAATTTAGTAAGCTAACTTATATTCCTTATTTAGAAACATTATTATATTTCTTACAGTATAATCGATATTGAATAGTTAGTATTACTTTAGTTTTTCTTTATATCCTTGCGTAAATTCTTCTAGGTTACATATTTTCTTAATAGGTTTAACAAAGCTAAATATTTGCTTACCTATCGAAGGTACATCTGTCTTTTCTTTCTTAAATAAGATTTGTTTTTTTATTTTTAGTAAAACACTTAAATACTATTTTAAACTTGTTACACTATTAAACCTAGTTTGACTAACGGTGGCTTATAGTCGAGGGGATTAAGACCCATACAAAAATAAAGAGTAGAAATATTATTATTAATAATAGTTAACTAGTAAAAAAGTTCCCATTTAGCCAAATGGCTTAGTAAATTCTAAATTTTATGCAGGAATCATTTCTTTTACATGGTCGAAAGGATTTTGTTTAAATAAATTACCTAGTAACTACAACTAGGAGGCCGAGAGGTTTATCGTTTCAGAATAACAAGTTAGGGTTAAAAAGTTACAATAATAAAATGATAGTTTCAATATAAATATAATAAATAAACATATATATTCCTTTTGTTCTACTATTAAAAATGGTTAACAAACCAAGGTTCGAAGCCTGTAAAGGTCCTTCTCTCAAGCTTTAAATATCAACTGAAAACTGCAATAGCTCTGAAAAAAGTCTATTTCAAATTAGGTCGTATCCGTATACCAAATCCTTCCAATTTAATTCTTAAAAACAATGGATTTTATAACTAACCGAGTGGGTTTTGATTTAACATCATATTTGAACAAACTCTGTGTAATTCTGTTAGATATTTACCATTTAAACAAGAAGAACAATTTCTATATAAATTGCTTTAAAAAAAACAGATCGAGGTTTCACGGCCGTAAGGCCAATATTACCAAGTAAGTTTATTTAAAACTTTAATCAAAGTACCCTAGGTGTAATAGCAAGAAAAACATCGCAAACCCTAATTGAATTAAAGACCCACGATGGCAAAATGCAATAACTAAAAAATTATTCAGCTCAAAGTCTCATTCAAAACCTTTTAACAATTTTACAGAGAGGTATCGAAAGTCCAAGGAACTGTATTTTTCAAAAAAATTCTTCCATTGTTTATCAAAACAAGATATCATTCAAAAAATTCAGGAAGATATAAACAATTTAGAGAATAAGTAGGATAGTATCAAAAAAAAAAAACTTAGATAAAAGAGAAATTTTAATGCCCTTAAATTTTATAATTGTTTTACAACAAAAAGCTTCAATACATTTTTCCCAAACTCCATGGTCTGTAAACTATGTATAATCTCTCCAACACAATACAAAAGTGATGAAAAATCACAGAATATCTCTGTCAAAACATAAGGAATTATACCATTGAAAAACGTAGGAGGCTCGTAATTTCCAACCTAGACCCAAAAAGAAAACTTGTTCCAGCTTGTATTTCCATTTTACACCACACACCGTCAAGGTTAACATAAGGTTCCAGGGTTCTTAGTTCTTACCAGAACCCTATTCGACGTCAGAGCTCAAACCTAACTTACTCTTCAACCAAGTCGAAGACCTTGCTTATTCTCAAAACCCTCCTACCAGAAAACAGAGGCTAAGGGTCAAAAACTTAAAACTGTAACAATCAAAATAAATACTTATACCAAGCAGAAAAGGTTACAAGATTAACACAGTGTAAATTTGCAAAAGGACATAGCTTAAACTCTAGAAGTAAAACATGGAATCCATGCTACAAAGAATACTAAGGAATGTGAGAGATTTTACCCTTGTGGGAAGGGCCAAGATCCCTCAGACATCCAAACAACCAAAAAAAATGTTGAATGACCTAGAACATTGGGGCTTAGGGTTTAACCCTTCCTTCAAGCTGGATAGCGCTTAAAACTTCACGTGATTGAATTTAGAACTCTTTCCTACCTCCACATCGAATGAATTTCCTTACCCACTTCTCTATAGTAAAAGAAAAATAAATTTTATTTATTTATTGAGGTTTTATTTAGTCCTTTCTATATTTGTTTACCCTAAAATCGAAATCTTTTATAGAAAGGATTTTTATTTTAAGACCTCACCTTTTGAAAATTATGTTTTGTCACGTCCCCATCCCTCCGACTAGCGAAGAGGACGCAATGAACACCACCAACAAGCTGGAAAATAGCCCCATGAACATAAACAAACATCAATGCTGGAATTAAAACTTACAAGCATACACAGATGCAGAATGAATCAACATTCAGCGGAAGCAACACACATACATTTCCAGCATAAAACATGTTCATCGTAATTCATTATACAATAGATATAAATTGCAGAGACAAAACAACCAAGATTACTTATCTTTTGGATGGAGAATTCACCCACAACCAGCTACGTCACTGCAACGTTCCACCCAACCATAGGACAGCGTGCTCATCAATCCCTCAGCAACACTGCCACCCCCGAGTTGGGCATGATTCCTCCAGGATAAGGGTAACTGCAGGATTACACATAGCCAAGGGACACAATCAGCCAAACCAACACCACTGGGTTTACCAGGCCTTCAACAATCAGCCAAGGCAACATCGTCCAAAGACCAACCACTACCTACAGCAGCAACACAATCCCCTCACAGCGCCGTGAATAAGGCAAGGACAACCAGTGACAGACCCAAACCAGGGATGAAACACAGCTCAAGCCCACCAGGAAACCCTGATTTGTTCTTGGCCCTAACGTGGCCAAACAACTGAGAAACAACACCCAAACCAGGGTATGTCAGCAGCCCAACTCACAATGCCAATGATGGAAACAATCCAAAGCCCACAGTGGATAAGAAACAGAACTCCCATCATAGCCATGGGAAACTCAAACGCAGACCTCAGCAGAAAATGGCTCACTCCAAATACACAGTGGCCCAAATGCAATTGGACACCACGGCCAACAAAACGTGGGTAAGATGACACACATGCACAATCCAAAATGGAAACAGAGATCGGACTCTCAACAACATCCGACAGTCATGGAAGAGAAATAACAACCCAAACCGTGGGTTACACAAACAACAAGCCCGAATCACGGGTTAAACCAACAACAAGGCAAAAATCATGGATTAAAGCCATGGTCATTCACATACAAGCAGAAATAGGGCCCCTTGAGGCCGTTTCACCTGCTCACTGTATGCACAACCAAGAAGAGTTGCGACTAGTGCATGAGGAAGACGAACTAACCTCTGCCTGCGCGTCCCTTTGTGAGCGTGAACAGATCCCTTATGTGCGTGGATGAACAGACTTCGGCTCTGCGTGAGGAAGAACCGACCATGGAGAGAACGAACAGACCACCATTGTGAAGGTTGGAAAATGTGGGAGGGAAGAGTAAATGTTTCTTCTGACCCACGCGATGGTGAAGAGGAGAGGCTGCTGGGGGAGTGGACACGTGGGCAAGGACTGACAGTCCTCCACAACCACCACCACTTAGCAATAACTACCTCCACCAACAACAACAAAACAATAAAGAATTTTAACAAGGGAAGATGGAAAATCAACAAGGTGGTAACACATGGGTTTTCCCCCCATAGACCAAGGTTTGACATCCCCCACCCGTTATCCTTTGGAATCATGCCCTTTTCATTCAACGTTGCACTGTCGTAGCTGGTTGTGGTTTATTTTGTTTGATGTGCGTGTTTACATGACACCAACCATAATGTGCTGGATAGCACGATATACCATCAGCAACTATCCCCATTGCCGAAACATACACAACCAAATCGATGGTGGGGATTTTGCCTATAGCTCCTCACCACGATTAATTTCATTATAGACATCATGCAAACGGGGTCAAAACTGGGACGTTACATTCCCCTCCCCCTTGGAATAACATCGTCCTCGGTGTTCCATTACATATATACAATACATATACCATTGCGCACCAAAAATTCAAAATTTTTGCAGATTTGTCCCACGTTCAATCATATACTTTGATTGTTCAAGACCAAGCCCTTTGCCTTCCATGGAATTTTCTTGCTGGTCCTCAGCTTCCAGCTCATCCTGAAGTCTAGGAACTTTGCGGCTATTTCCTTCATCATGTTCCCTCATTGGGCAGTCCCGACGTAAATGATGTCCTCCGCATCTCCAGCATCTCACTGGCTGCTTCATCTTTACCTGCTCAATTTCCTTTGAGTCTTCATGCCTGGACCATTTCTTATCGGGTCGCTTGGACAATTGTCCCATTGCTGATCCACCTTCCTTTCCCTTGCCGATTTCTCCCAGAAGGCTTTTCACCTCCCTTTGCAAACCAATAGAGTCTTGCAAAATCTGGTGGTTCATTTCACTCTGCCTTCTCTGTATCTTGAGCATCTCCCCAAGGTTCCCTTGGGTCTTGGAAATCATTTGAAGGATACTTCCAGCTAAGTCCAACAACTTTTGATCTGCTGCCATGATCAATGTGCACCATTGGGTTTCTCTTTTCTCTCCTATGAAATGCACCATTGAAATTCTGTCAGACCAAGCACAATATAGACATTAAAATCAGTCAGTTAATTACCCAATTGGCATGACAGTCCAAGTCTCATCAAGGAGACTTTCATATTTTTCATGCCTTCCCAACAGGCACATGAGCTCATTCATGTCCATTCTTGGGCAGGGAATTAACTATTCCAGCATTCACAAATTTACTTAAGCAAATACACACATTTCATTCTCATTCATACATGCATTCCACAATCTTTTATTTTCACAATGCATAAGTATATCTATATAATCAAAGGGGAAAGAGAGAGCAGTAAGAGTTTTTCTCCTCTTTATTTTGTTCCATCCTGGAACCCACACCATCACTGTGGCTTTTCATGCTCTCAGTCTCTTTCACTTCACCGTGAATGCTGGACCAATATTTCTTGGTCATGACACTTAGTGTCTTTGGTCTATTCTAGACCTTTAAACCATGGAGTCTCTCCACATGGTTTGTCTCAATTGCTAGGACTCCCCCGTCTTACTAGCACCTTTTTCATTACCGCTCATTCCAAGCTTTCCGGGACAATCACATGTCCACATGCATCTCTAGGATGCTCTCATAGTCCTCGCTCCTAGCGATACCTATATCCAAACATTGAATAAATTCACATGTTTAGTTTATTCTCATCATTTTTTACCTCTAAAACAAGAGCTTAAAACATCATAACCAAAGCATATACACATGTATATTCGTAAGCAAAATAATCCAATACTTATCTGTATTGTGCGTTTCCTCATTCGTCCATAGGATCCTGCTTCGCTTTGCAAGCCTTGGGATCGCCTATGGACTTAGATGTTAGGTCAGCACGCCAGCTACTCCACAACATCAAATTTTTTTTTTTTTTAATGTCCAGCCAGTACATCCTTATGTTGACTGGGCTTAGAACTTTAACACGACCATTTCTAGGTCTAGGATCTACTATGGATCCCCAGGCATATCATAGCCCAACATACACTCATGTCAACAATAACACATACACTTATACCAACAGTACACTTATATCAACAATACCCCTTACTCCGCAACCCCTCACAACAACCATTTACCTTTTACCTTTACCTTTTACCTTTACCTTTAGCCTGTTAACATAAGTAACATAAGCAATACAAGCGAACTCATCAGCGTTATTGCTCTAAAACTGTAGTCACATTTCATATCATTCACTACCAAGTATTGAGACACCAGGAGTGTGTCCACTCCCTAGAGTGTAATCAATATTGAAAACCCTTTCATGACTCGACATCGAAAAAGTGTGCACTCTTCTCCAGTGTGTGCCATGTAGGCCCTATTCATACTCAAGCAATCAGTCATCATGGAAATAAATCAAAACATGTTCTGCATATGGAATTTTTAACAATTAAACATGCATATTCTTAGCAAGGGTCACAGAACACTTATCCATTTACCGTCGTAGTATGCCTTTGTTAAGGAGGAATGGAGGCTCCTTCCCTGAGTTAACAGTCCCTCAGTTTGACATCCCAACTCCTTTTTACATTTCATATTCACACATGTCTTACCGACATAATCCATACCATCTCACTCATGTTATTTACCAAACATGCAATGCAAATGGGACATTTCAAAAATGTCCAATGGCGTTTCACTCGAAACCCATTTCCAAGGGAAAACCTCCCCATGAAGTTTGGCTCTTGCAGGTCATCACACATGATCTTCCTGCGGGGTGTATCCCTGACACATTCATCAAATAGCCAAACAGTCAATCATTACCTGATAATACAATCCAATTGATCGTTCCATAACCAAGCAATGACATTGGTAATCAAATTCCATAAGAATTTGCAATTCTGTCTACTACAGAAATTGACTTGTTTAATTGTGGGTTTCTTGTAAGCAGCACTACTATGCCCATTATAATATTATGCTTACTATCATAACATGATTACCCACTTACCATGCGTCCCTCCTGCCACAATCTCATACAAGCCAACAATGATTAGTAGTCGTTAGTAATTTCTTAAATCCGAAATTCACAATTCAAATTTAACAACCCATACCAACTACTTTTACAACTATGAGACTTTGCTCATAAGGTTTGGCTCTTTTACATGGTAGATTCTGGCATAGGTCAGGGTCTTACCTCTCACTGCCATGCTCAAAATAATCTACTTGAAACATGAGCTTCAAACATCGAATACAATCTTATGCAAGCCGATAGTGACTAGCAGTTGTCAGCAATTCCTTAAATTTGAAATTCACAATTCAAATTTAATAAGCTCTTTCACATGGTAGATTCTAGCATAGGTCAGGGTCTTACCTCTCACTGCCATGCTCAAAATAATCTACCTGAATTGGGAGCTTCAATCAACCAAACACTTGCTAAGTCTGGATGCATATAACCTTTTCATTGATACAACCATCACTGAAGCATTTTCAGAATTTATAAAAAAAAATTCAAATACTCCCAGCTGTTAGTCACATCAGTGTTTATCAAAGCTCATTTACTTCATGCAATCATTATCATACTAACATTGAAAGGTATAGTTATATCATTCATGCAATTAAATGAAATGTTTAGATACCCTTACTTCACAAGTGTATCATTCATACCACCTTGCTCTTCAATAGAGCATTTCCGGCAGCCAATTGATCATGTCTATCCTCTTTATGCACTTACTATCCTGCATTCATAACAGCCTTTGAAACAGTTCCAGAATCATCATCAATTCATCATTTCAGCCATTAGTTATTCGCAATATCTCATGCACTCATCTCAATGCATTTATGCAGTGCATCACAACATTTGCACCTATACTTATGCAATCAATCACCGACACCCTTCATATGCATACATTCAATGCATAGCTACAAGATTCCTAAAATATGTTTAATGCATATCCACTCAATGCTACCTTGCATTTATTCAAGAATACTATGCTTTCAACATACCCTGCAGGGCCTAACCATGACTACCTCATATAGGATGCATTACTACAATCAAGATCATTAGTACTTACTTTACTTGGGCTACTAAGCTCAATTAACATATATGGGCATGACATCTTTCTATATTCAAATATCCACATGGTATGCGGTCTCTTACCTTTACCACTCCATGGAATTTGTCATAAGCAAACTCTTACCTTCATGGGTCCTACTTACACCCTTGACATGACCAATTTGGTTGGTCTTTTGCAAGAGATTGCAGAATTTTGCTCACCAACTTTTGTCTTGGACTTGTTGCTTTATCCCTTTCTCCAGAGGGTTGCTAGTCACATTCATCAGCATCAACAACATATCCATCTAGGTCCATGTCGTCGTTGGTTTTGCCACTAATGCCAACATCAAAGCAATGATTATCATTAGTGGTTCATTATATATATATAATTTCCAATATTCTTACCAACATGCAATATCCTATGCATGCCATACATATCCTCATGCATTTCAAGCATAAACTTAGGAAATGTAGTTATAATTAGCAAGACAGAGTTTTAAGGAAACTTCCCTTTTCAATTCTTTCATCCTGGCATGGAACTACTCTTCCATACAATAGCTGACTAGCCTTCATAGTCCTTGCTACCTCTGGGCATGAAATTGTTCAGATTTGTCCATTTGATATCAGTGGCCATCTTTAGCACTTTGCTACTTCATGCTCAGATTCTGGTGTCTTACCCTTGTTCCCCACTCGATAAGATTTCCAACGCCTATCCACATGCTTCATTCCGACCTCGGATGTGAAAACCACACCACTTCTAAGAGTGAAGACTTTCACCAAATCTCAGGCAAAACACACAACTGTATTTTGGTCCAGAATGTTGACTTCAGCCACCTCATTTTCGATGCACCATTCATCTTTTATAAATTTTGGGTTTAGCTAATTTTCCCAAAACATAGAATTTTCTTTTCTCTGGAACGACTGTCTCTGGGGACGAAGGGGGTCAAGGGGGCTTTCCCCCTTGTGGCTGCCACTGCAGGGCAGGTCAAGGGCAGCACCCTCATTTTTTTTTTAAATCATTGGTTTTCGTGCAATCTGGCGCATTAGATCGGTGCCACTTTCTCAATTTTCAGCCCTGAAAATACACTGAAAAACCACTCAAAATTCCTCTGAAAAACAACTGAATTTTCCTTTGTTCAATCGGGTCTCTTCCCCAATTATTCTTCCGCATAATCGGCTCTCAAACCATTTTCTCTTCCGTAGAATCGGCTCTCGGAACCATTTCTCTTCCGCAGAATTGGCTCTCGGAACCATTTCTCTTCCACAGAATCGGCTCTCGAAACCATTTTTTCCTTCCGATCAGCATCGGCAACCTTTCTGATCGGAAGCCTTAATGCTTTTGCTTCCGCAATGGCGGCTCACGAAACGCTATCTTCTTCCGATCGGCGGACGACTTTCCATACTTAGAAAAAAAATTTAAACTTAACTTTCCTCATGGCGTCGACTACATTTCTCATTGGCCGGCTAGTGTGTTTGGCTTCCGCAACGGCGGCACGCAGAACACTTTCTACTTCTAATGGCTGATTTTTTTCCGGACTTAGGAAAATTTTCAAAAATTTTCCCCTTTAGTCTTCCTTTGGTACTTGATTGACGTCGACAGGCTTTCTCATCAGAAGACTTAGCGCTTTCGCTTCCGCAACGGCGGCACACGAACCACTTTCTCTTCCGATGGCCGCTCTTTACTTAAAGAAATTTTAACTTTGGGCATCGGCGGTCTTTGCACTTCGGAAGGCTAGTGCCTTTGCCCTCCGCAACGGTGGAATGCGAAACATTAAATTCTTCCGATTGGCACTTACTTAGAACAATTTTTAAACTTTTCTTGTGGTGTCGGTGGTCTTTCCCGTTGGAAGACTTAGCGCCTTTCGCTTCCGCAATGGTGGAACATGAAACGCTTTCACTTCCGCAACGGCTGAAGTCCATTCCACTAAGTGTCCCGATGGCTCAAACACTTAACAAAATTTTCAAAAATTCTTTTGAAACTTTTCTCCTGTCAGCAATCGGATCGCTACCGCATCGGCGATTTAGTCCTTTCGACAGCCGCAACGGCGGACTGTCAAACGCTAAATCCCTCTGCTACATCGGAATTCTGTTCCTCTTTAGTGCTCCGATGATCCAACTGTTCAAGCACTTAGATAATTTTTTTGGAAGTTTGCTGCCATCAAAATCGGATCTCTGCTAGGCAAAATGAAGTCCTGCCTCTGTCACTGCATCCTTCATGGCCCATAGAGGCCCACTATTGTAGCCTTTTGCTCTGATACCACTCTATCACGTCCCCATCCCTCCGACCGATGAAGAGGACGTGACGAACACCACCAACAAGTGGGCAAACGGCCCCATGAACATAAACAAACATCAATGCTGGAATTAAAACTTACAAGCATACACAGATGTAGAATGAATCAACATTCAGCGGAAGCAACACACATACATTTCCAGCATAAAACATGTTCATTGTAATTCATTATACAATAGATATAAATTGCAGAGACAAAACAATGAAGATTACTTATCTTTTGGATGGAGAATTCACTCGCAACCAGCTACGTCGCTGCAACGTTCCACCCAACCATAGGCCAGTGTGCTCATCAATCTCTCAGCAACATTGCCAGCCCCGAGCTGGGCATGATTCCTCCAGGATAAGGGTCACTACAGGCTTACACATAGCCAAGGGACACAATCAGCCAAACCAACACCACTGGGTTTACGAGGCCTTCAACAATCAACCAAGCCAGCATCATATGAAGACCAACCACTGCCTACTGCAGAAACACAATCCCCTCATAGCACCGTGAATAAGGAAAGGACAACCGGTGACAGACCCAAACCAGGGATGAAACACAGCTCAAGCCCACTAGGCAACCCTGAGTTGTTCTTAGCCCTAACGTGGCCAAACAACTCAGCAACAACACCCAAACCAGGGTATGTCAGCAGCCCAACTCACAATGAAAATTATGGCAACAATCCAAAGCCCATAGTGGATAAGAAATAGAACTCCCAGCATAGCCATGGGAAACTCAAATGCAGAACTTAGCAGAAAACAACTCACTCCAAATACACAGTGGCCCAAAATGCAATTGGAAACCACGGCCAACAAAACGTGGGGAAGATGACACACATCCAAAGTCAGAAATGGAAACAGAGATCAGACTCTCAACAGCATCCGACAGTCGTGGAAGAGCAACAATAACCCAAACCATGGGTTACACAAACAACAAGCCCGAATCACGGATTAAACCAACAGCAAGGCAGAAATTGTGGATTAAAGCCACAGTCATTCACATACTAGCAAAAATCAGGCCCCTTGAGGCCGTTTCACCTACTCGCTGTATGCACAACCAAGAAGAGTCGCGACTGGTGCATGAAGAAGACGAACTAACCTTTTCCTGCATGTCCCTTTGTGAGCGTGAACAGCTCCCTTATGCGCATGGATGAATAGACTTCGGCTCTGTCTGAGGAAGAACCAACCATGGAGAGAACGAACATACCACCATTGTGAAGGTTGGAAAACGTGGGAGGGAAGAGTAAGTGTTTCTTCTGCCCCACATGATGGTGAAGAGGAGAGGCTGCTGGGGGAGTGGGCATGTGGGCAAGGACTGATAGTCCTCCACAACCACCACCACTTAGTAATAACTACCTCCACCAACAACAACAAAATAATAAAGAATTTTAACAAGGGAAGATGGAAAATCAACAAGGTGGTAACACATGGGTTTTTCCCCCATAGACCAAGGTTTGACATCCCCCACCCCTTATCCTTTGGAATCATGCCCTTTTCATTCAACGTTGCATTACCGTAGCTGGTTGTGGTTTGTTTTATTTGATGTGCGTGTTTACATGATGCCAACCATAATGTGCCGGATAGCATGATATACCATCGGCAACTATCCCCATTGCCGAAACATACACAACCAAATCGATGGTGTGGCTTTTGCCTATAGCTCCTCACCACGATTAATTTCATTATATACATCATGCAAACGGGGTCAAAACCGGGACGTTACATGTTTTATTAAGCCTTTTCCTGTCACGTTAGGATCATAGATGTTTTTTATTTCTTGGGATGGAGTGAGTCATTTTCGTAAGACACATGCATTATCACCAGATTAGAAATGCATTAGCTTACGAATAAGCTAAGTAAGACCCTAATACCTTGTAAACCTTAAATGTTGAGATAAGGTTGTAAACAAAACTATATTACTTGTTAAATCCACACAAAACTGTAACAAAGGACAAGATATGTAGGACACATTAACATGACGATGCAAGCACATCAACTTTAAACCATGACAAGAAATATTGACATCTAATCATTACGGTCAAGTAAGTAAATTTGTTTAGTTTTGTTGTCCTACTTGGATTTTCAACTTTAGATTGTTAAAATCATATTTTAAGCTAAGTCCTAGGATGTAAGTGGAATGTGGTAAATACCATAAATTTTATTATGAGCTATGTTGTAACCTAGGGTAAACACTAAGTACCAAATTTTTTTTTTACTTATGGATTTCAGGAGTTGTTACAAAAATTACATGTGTAAATACATGTGACGATAGTTATAAGACGTTGTGACTAATAATTACATGTTAGGACAAAATAGTAAATAATAGAGTAAAAGAAAATAAATATTATTTATGGATTTTTATAGGTGTGTGACACTCCCAAAGCAGTTTAGACTCCTACCTTTCCTAGTCCTTATATAGTTGAAAATTTGTAATGTCCCCAAAATTCGAAAAAAAAAATTGTAGGCTAGTTAAATACTACCTATCATGGACATTAATTCAT
The DNA here is from genome assembly GCA_001517045.1 of Pseudotsuga menziesii. Lineage (NCBI taxonomy): Eukaryota > Viridiplantae > Streptophyta > Pinopsida > Pinales > Pinaceae > Pseudotsuga > Pseudotsuga menziesii. The sequence continues at coordinate 15,936 of LPNX010120060.1, forward strand.
ATTTTGCGGAATATGTCTGTCATTGTTTACTAGGTCAAAATGTCGTAAGCTTCCTTTACCTTTCTATGTATTTTCCTATGTAATGCTAATGTAATTATGCATTATGTTTATAATACTCAAACTAGTTAAATGATTACTCTGCTAGTGTTTACTATTTATTGTACATTTGCATATGTTGGTTCAGTTATGTCTTACTTCATGGTTATCTGTTTTGTACTTTGTTTATGGTTTTTTATGAAAAGTTTTGACTCACCTTTAACTGTCAAGGGGGTGGTGTGGCGGGATTTGTATCCCTTAAGGGACCACTTAGAGAGGTAAATGGTTCCTCTTGCTTTTACAGGGTTTACTTAGTTCATTTCAAACTAATGCAAACTTCCCCTTTTTTTTCTACAGGTTACTTCGTTGACGGAATATATCTATGAAAGCTAAATGTAACATCCTATGGTGTGCTAACTATGCTACACTATCCTATGCATACCAAAGATAAAAGGACTAAAGTACTGGCCTAACTATTTCTACTTCCTCTGTTTATGTAGTGTTGGGGTTGTATGACATGAATCTTCATGGTTTACATTTATCGTTATGGTTTGAGGTTATGATAATCATACCCATTTGATATTTATTTTATAACATGTAATTTGTAATGTGTAAATCCTAAGGTTCAAGGCTTAATTCATAAATCATGGCAAAGTTTACACTAAATCCTTGGAAATACTATGGGTTATGTGAAAACCTTTCATGGAATATTTCATATGCCATGAAACTATGGCTTAAATATACCAGAGAGGTTTTGATGGGGGTTTAGTGCAATTGTGCAAACGTTGTGGTTTTGACTATGGAGAGGTGGGTAAAAATCACGTTGATAGAGGGAACCAGGGTGGCACATTTATGTATTGTTGGGAAGTGGGGAAAATGATCCTTAAGCGCTGGCCTAGTCGTTGTTGGAATTTATTTGGCTCAAATTCTATTTTTCTACATGGTTTTGGCTCTCTCGTGTTCATTTGTGTGGCATAAAAGACTCTTCCTGCGCCTATAGGTATGCTCTCAGTCTGGTTTTGCAGCATGGTTTTGTTTGTGTGCTTTAGTTTGAGGTTTAGAATACTTCTAATGGCTATGCATTTTGTTTTGCAGGTGACAGGGGTGGCTTTGATTCATGGCTCGTTGGTATCTCTCTGGATTGTATGCGCTACCCTTCAACGAGTAATCTCTTTTGGTTATGGGTTCAAAGCTTGGGTCCCTTGAGATATTGGGGATCTAAGAGATGCGTTTGTAATTATTGTTTCGATGATGGTTTTAAGTGTGGAGACTTAGAGTCGTGTCTTTCCAGATGAAGACTCATCTCTGTAATAGATTTTGGTTTTGTGTCTTAATCATGTGGTTTGAAATATTAATGGAGAAATTTTGCATTTTGGTTTTAAATGATGTGATATTATGGTATGACAGTGCCATTTCTTGCAATGGCACAATCTCGAATCATGACTGTGTGCATTTTACTTCTAAATTGTGGAATGTATGGTTTATTTATTGTGGCTGGGGTTTATTTTTGTGATGACCATTAGCTTGTAATACTTCTGCATATTTTTGTTAAATGTCGTGCCTATAACAACGTTGACAACAAGGTTTAATAATTACTTCTCGGTATTTAATATTGTTTGGGTTTGACTTTAATGTTTATTATCACGAGGTTTTCACCTCACAAACATGAGCCTGGCCCGACCTTGGTATGGAAATGCAACAAGCACATTTTATTGTTTTAAGCAAATTAGAGCTATGAAAATGTAGTGATTTAAATTATAGTTTTAAGGCTGGGGTTTACCGTCGTGTGCTTGGTATCTACAAATCAGCCCTCATGCAAATACGCAACTAATGATTTGTTGTTGGATGTTACTCTGTGTGTTTGGTTCTACTAGTGTAACTTATAAATGGGCGTAAAATTGTGGTTTATGTGGAAATATTTTAAGGGAAGCCTGTAATGCGAACCCTTTGTGGTTTTACAATGCTGGTATTTTCAAATTGATCCCTACATGATTCAATTCCTAGGAATGTGTTTGATTTTGGTTTTGTCTTTTAGAATTGGAAGACTACAAGATTCGATCCTGGGTTGTGTAATGCTTGGACTGGTGGTTGACACAACGCGTGTGTTTTTGTTTTAGCAGCGATTCCAACAGTATTCGATCTTGGCTCCTTTAAATGGATATGTCATTTAATAATTTGGTTTGTATTATATATATAATTGATTACTAGTTTTGGTTAGAAAATAGTGGAGATAACTGTAATGATAATTATGCCTATGTCCGGACCTTAATAGGTCTCGATAGCTAGCTTTTATGTATAGGATTCTATAATGGAAATAAATGTATGGGGTTTGTTTAAGATTTATCATTGTTATGTTTATTATAATATTAGTGTTTAACTATGTTAAGAGTGTTCATCGTATTTATGATATAATTGTTTAAGATTCAATATGGAAATGGTATTTGATTAGTTAAATTTTAATATGATCTGACCCTAGTTGTTGTTCTACACAGAGTCTAGAAAATTACAACATGAGAGAAGACATAATTTTAAAATATAGAATGATGGAAGAGTAATGCATAAATAATAAAGACCATATATTTTCCTATAGTTTTGAAAACTGATAAAAGCATATATGATAGACTAAATAGTAATAAATATAATCTATATTCTTCTAACTAGGCCATGATGTTTAAGTAAACATAATACTCCTGTAACAAAATATTTATATCTAAGGTTTGTATGAACATGTAAACTAAAATAAGTTTAGCTTCTTTTATTTTTATGTAAAAAAAATAACCTAGCTACAGTAAACAAATACTATTTATCATTCGAGAATTTAATCCCTTTATTTAATCAGAAAAAGTCTATAAAATATAAGGAAGATCAATAAACCTCATACCTACAAGTTGAAACTATTTTAATGGCTTGAAACCCTGCACACTCAAGAACACATCATTAAAAAGGACATAGATAGTTCTAACCTTTGTTTAGTTAACCGAATAACTTTGGAACTACCATGTTTCACCCAACCATGACTTGGAACTATTCCTGGTTTCAATCTGGATCCCCCCGAGTTGGTTTCAACATGCAAGTAACTTAGATCTCCTAAGGTAATTCTTCATTATTTGGGATAACAGGTTATGTATCCATTTTCTTTTCCTCTTGGGAAAAATGCTCTCCAAGAACACTCTTGAGAATAATCAGG
>LPNX010120066.1:4011-28365 GCA_001517045.1 Pseudotsuga menziesii
TATTGTATTATATCTGTAGTTCTTTTCTCAATAATTGTTCCTTTACAGGTCCATCTATATGTAGATACTAGAGAAAAAGTGACTGTTCGGTATCAGGTAAGATCTACTTAATGTTCATAGTTTAGTCCATAGTGCCTTGATTCTGCACGTTATCAGAGATAGGTGATGAACATTGAAATATTATTTGTGGTGTTGTCTGTAGTTGATTTGCCCATCAAAGAGAGAAGTTATGGTGTTTGGCAGCCTCACACAGCCAGGAACATTGTTACCTAAAGCACCTAAAGGCTGGGGTTGGAGGACAGCCTTGCTATTTGATGAGCTATCTGATCTTCGCCATGGAGGATCTCTACGTGTGGCTGCTGTTATACAGCTAGTATAGAGTCCATGATAGATAATTATTTAAGATAGGCAATTACTATATTTTTTCGCCATGACTTTTACAGGTCAAGAACCAAGATCTCTCGCATTCCATTTTGTATGTAACATCTGACCAGAAGCTTGCCGACATAATATTTAAGTATGAGAGAGTCCACATGCATATTTTTTCAAGGTCAAAGGATCTGAATATTAAATAAAGAATCCATGGATACATGACCTCATGGCTAGGATTGTTAATGCCATGCCTGAGCCAGTGAGCTGTCATCATAGAATTCCATGAACGACTACCTCATAGAATTTTCTTGCAAGTTCTGTAATATAAATGACAGGGGATTGGTAGGTTCAATCAAAGTTTCAAAGGGAGCATTAAACTGCTTGTGTTAATGATTTACGTATGAAATTTAATAAAAATGAATGATACAACCAACTGAACGTTACCTTAAATGGATGATGTTATGTAGATAACCAGATGTATTTTATTATACCCTTGTGCAGTGCTGTCAAACCTCTCCATAATTTCCAATTTGTAAGGTTAATAATTTCCAGTTGGGAATCCCGGAATAATGACTAGTATCACTATAGATTGCTAATACTGAACATTATAATAATATAATATCTTCTGCACTAAAAGGCATGTTGGTTAAAGTGCTTCTTGCTTCTAGTTGGATCTTGCAGGACTCATTTCATGGTAATATGCTTTGTCCTAGTGCAAATGTTTAATGAAGTATGTTCATCTAGCATGCGATGGCTATGGTTGCTCCTAAGTTGTCATAGATATTTTGAAAACTGGAGTTTAAATGAAACATTCATGTCATTCTGACATTGATGATGAAAGAAACATGAGTTCAAAATATATTAGAATCACCAAACTGAGATTAGAATATCACTTACAAATCTATTTTTGGTTGAACTAGCACATTTCATAACATGTTCATAGTCACCTTGATTGGGTCATGGTTAACTGGTCAAATGGTGAAATTGCTCCAATTGTTAACTGCATATCTGAAGGTCCGTTATTGTTGGTAGCTAAAAACCAGACTATCTGCCATTATCAACTGGCACCTGAGAACATGATGAAAGGTGATGTATCGAATACCTGTATTTACCCAATTTGAAAATATTTAAAAAAAAAAAATCACAACCGTCGCTTAAGCGACGCTTATAGCTGTCGCTTATTCGACGTGTAATGTCTATCTCCGTCGCTTAAGCGACGGTTATTCCTATCGCTTTTCTGACGGCATAAAGAAAAAAAATTGACTACTGTCGATTAAGCGACGGCCTTTCTGTCGCTTAACCGAAGGAATGAAGGATATTTTCTCTAAAAAATTTCATTACCGTCGAATATCTTCTGTCGCTTAACCGACGTTGTAAATTTAACCGACGGTTACTTAAGTGTCGCTTAACCGACGGTTACTTAGGTGTCGGATAACCGACGATAAGTTTCTGACGCTTAAAAAAAATCCAAGTGTCGTACATGCGATAGGGAAGTGTCGAAAATCCGACATGACGGCCGTCGGATTTTGGGTCAAAATGTAGTAATGTCATCACCATCAATATCATGAACATCATCATCATCATCATCATCATCAAAAACATCATCAACAACATCATGAACATCATCATCATTCATCATCATCATCCTCCTAATCATCATCATCATCCTCATCCTCATCATCATCATCACCTTCATCATCATCATCATCATCATCACCTTCATCATCACCATCGTCGTCATCATCATCATCACCATTGCCATCATTGCCATCATCATCATCATCATCATCGCCATCATCATCATCACCATCAACATCATGAACATCATCATCCTCCTCCTCCTCCTCCTCATCATCATCAACATCATCAACATCATCCTCATCATCATCACCATCAACATCATCATCATCATCAACAACATCATGAACATCATCATCATTCATCATCATGGTCGTCATAATCATCATCATCATCCTCATCCTCAACCTCATCATCATCATCACCTTCATCATCATCATCATCATCACCATCATCACCTTCATCATCACCATCGTCATCATCATCATCATCACCATTGCCATCATTGCCATCATCATCATCATCATCACCATCAACATCATGAACATCATCATCCTCATCCTCATCATCATCCTCATCATCATCACCATCAACATCATGAACATCATCATCCTCATCATCATCATCATCACCATCAACATCATCAACATCATCATCATTCATCATCATCATCCTCATCATCATCACCTTCATCATCATCATCATCATCATCCTCATCATCATCCTCATCATCATCACCATCAACATCATGAACATCATCATCATTCATCATCATCATCCTCATAATCATCATCATCATCCTCATCCTCATCATCATCATCACCTTCATCATCATCATCATCATCACCATCATAGACATGATCATCATCATCACCATCAACATCATCAACATCATCATCATCATCATCAACATCAACATCATCATCACCATCAACATCATGAACATCATCCTCATCATCATCATCACCATCAACATCATGAACATCATCATCATCATCACCTTCATCATCGTTATCATCATCATCATCATTCATCATCACCATCAAAACCGTGAACATCATCATCATCATCATCCTCATCATCACCATCAACACCGTGAACATCATCATCATCATCATCCTCATCATCACCATCAACATCATCCTCATCATCATCCTCATCATGAACATCATGAACATCATGGACATCATCATCCTCCTCCTCATCATCATCACCATCAACATCATGAACATCATCATCCTCATCCTCATCATCATCATCACCTTCATCAACATCATCAACATGATCATCATCGTCGTCATCAACATCATCATCATCATCACCTTCCTCATCATCTTCATCATCGTCGTCATCAACATCACCATCATCATCACCTTCCTCATCATCTTCATCATCATCACCATTGTCATCATCATCATCATCAACATGATCATCATCTTCATTATCTTCATATTCATCTTCATCCTCATCATCATCCTCACCATGATCATCATGAACAACATCATCATTCATTATCATCATCCTCATCCTCATCATCATTCATCACCATCAATATCATGAACATCATCATCATCTTCATCATCATCATCACCATCAACATCATGAACATCATCATCATCATCCTCATCATCACCTTCATCATCATCATCATCATCACCATCACCATCATCATCCTCATCATCCTCATCATCAACATCATGAACAACATCATCATTCATCATCACCATCAACATCGTGAACATCATCACCATGAACATCATCCTCATCATCCTCATCATCATCATCATCATCATCATCATCACCACCATCATCTTCATCATCATCATCATGAACATCATGAACATCATCATCATTCATCATCATCATCATCATCATCACCTTCATCATCGTCATCATCATCATCATCATCATTCTTCATCATTCATCATGAGCATCATCATCGTGAACGTCATCATCATCCTCCTAATCATCATCACCATCAACATCATCATCCTCATCCTCATCATCATCATCATGAACATCATGAACATCATCATCATCCTCATCACCATCAACATCATGAACATCATCTTCATCATCCTCATCATCATCATCACCTTCATCATCATCATCATCCTCATCATCATCATCACCATCAACATCATGAACATCATCATCATCATTCTCATCGTCATCCTCATCCTCATCATCATCATCACCTTCATCATCATCATCATCAACAACAACAACAACATGATCATCATCATCATCATCATCATCAACAACAACAACATGATCATCATCATCATCATCCTCATCATCATCATCATCATCCTCACCATCAACATCATGAACAACATCATCATTCATTATCATCATCCTCATCATCATCATTATTCATCACCATCAACATCATGAACATCATCATCATTCATCATCATCATCACCATTAACATCATGAACATCATCATCATTCATCATCACCATCAACATCGTGAACATCATCACCATCAACATCATGAACATCATCATCATTCATCATCACCATCAACATCGTGAACATCATCACCATCAACATCATGAACATCATCATCATCATCATCATCACCATCATCTTCATCATCAACATCATGAACATCATCATTCATCATCATCATCATCATCATCATCATCATCACCTTCATCATTGTCATCATCATCATCATCATTCATCATCATTCATCATGAACATCATCATCGTGAACATCATCATCATCATCCTCATCATCATCACCATCAACATCATCATCCTTATCCTCATCATCATCATCATGAACATCATGAACATCATCATCATCCTCATCATCCTCATCACCATCAACATCATGAACATCATCATCATCATCCTCATCATCATCATCACCATCAACATCATGAACATCATCATCATCATCCTCATCGTCATCCTCATCCTCATTGTCATCATCACCTTCATCATCATCGTCATCATCAACAACAACATGATCATGATCATCATGAACATCATCATCATCATCACCATCAACATCATGAACAACATCATCATCATCCTCATCATCAGCCTCACCATCAACATCATGAACAACATCATCATTCATTATCATCATCCTCATCATCATCATCATTCATCACCATCAACATCATGAACATCATCATCATTCATCATCATCATCTTCATCATCATCATCACCCTCAACATCATGAACATCATCATCATCATCCTCATCATCATCCTCATCATCACCTTCATCATCATCATCATCATCATCACCATCATCATCCTCATCATCAACATCATCAACATCATCATCATCATCATCACCATCATCACCATCAACATCGTGAACATCAACACCATCAACATCATGAACATCATCCTCACCATCATCATCATCATCACCATCATCTTCATCATCTTCATCATGAACATCATGAACATCATCATCATTCATCATCATCATCACCATCATTCATCATCATCATCACCTTCATCATCATCATCATCATTCATCATCATTCATCATGAACAACATCATCGTGAACATCATCATCATCATCCTCATCATCATCACCATCACCATCATCATCCTCATCCTCATCATCATCATCATGAACATCATGAACATCATCATCATCCTCATCACCATCAACATCATGAACATCATCATCCTCATCCTCATCATCATCATCACCTTCATTGTCATCATCATCCTCATCATCATCATCACCATCAACATCATGAACATCATCATCATCATCCTCATCCTCATCGTCATCCTCATCATCATCATCACCTTCATCATCATCATCATCATCAACAACAACAACATGAACATCATCATCACCACCAACATCATGAACAACATCATCATCATCCTCACCATCAACATCATGAACAACATCATCATTCATTATCATCGTCCTAATCATCATCATCATTCATCACCATCAACATCATGAACATCATCATCATTCATCATCATCATCACCTTCAACATCATGAACATTGTCATCCTCATCCTCATCCTCATCCTCATCCTCATCCTCATCATCACCTTCATCATCATCATCATCATCACCATCATCATCCTCATCATCAACATCATGAACATCATCATGATCATCATCACCATCAACATCGTGAACATCATCACCATCAACATCATGAACATCAACCTCATCATCATCATCATCATCATCATCACCATCATCAACATCATCAACATCATCATCATTCATCATCATCATCATCATCATCACCTTCATCATCGTCATCATCATCATCATCATTCATCATCATTCATCATGAACATCATCATCGTGAACATCATCATCATCATCCTCATCATCATCACCATCAAAATCATCATCCTCATCCTCATCATCATCATCATGAACATCATGAACATCATCATCATCCTCATCACCATCAACATCATCATCATCATCCTCATCATCCTCATCATCATCATCACCTTCATCATCATCATCACCATCAACATCATGAACATCATCATCATCATCATGCTCATCGTCATCGTCATCCTCATCATCATCATCACCTTCATCATCATCATCATCATCAACAACAACAACATGATCATCATCATCATGAACATCATCATGAACATCATCATCATCATCCTCATCATCATCATCACCATCAACATCATGAACAACATCATCATCATCCTCATCATCATCCTCACCATCAACATCATGAACAACATCATCATTCATTATCATCATCCTCATCATCATCATCATTCATCACCATCAACATCATGAACATCATCATCATTCATCATCATCATCTTCATCATCATCATCACCCTCAACATCATGAACATCATCCTCATCATCCTCATCATCATCCTCATCATCACCTTCATCATCATCGTCATCATCACCATCATCATCCTCATCATCAACATCATGAACATCATGATCATCATCATCATCACTATCAACATCGTGAACATCATCACCATCAACACCATGAACATCCTCCTCCTCCTCCTCATCATCATCATCACCATCATCTTCATCATCTTCATCATCAACATCATGAACATCATCATCATTCATCATCATCATCTTCATCATCATCATCACCCTCAACATCATCATCATCCTCATCATCATCCTCATCATCACCTTCGTCATCGTCATCATCATCAACATCATGAACATCATCATCATCATCATCACCATCAACACCTTCCTCATCGTCATCCTCATCCTCATCCTCACCTTCATCATCATCATCATCAACAACAACAACAACATGATCATCATCATCACCATCAACATCGTGAACATCATCATCATCATCCTACTCATCATCATCATCAACATCATGAACATCATCATCATCATCATCCTCATCATCATCACCATCAACATCATGAACATCATCCGCACCATCAATTTCATGAACATCATCATCATCATCATCACCTTCATCATCGTGAACATCATCATTATCATCACCATCAACATCATGAACATCATCATCATCATCACCTTCATCATCGTGAACATCATCATTATCATCACCATCAACATCATGAACATCATCATCATTCATCCTCATTGTCTGTAATTTATTTAAGTTTACTTTCTCCTTATAAATTGGGTTTTGGATTACTAATATAAAATGATGAACTAGTATATCTTTTTACTTCATAATCTATTTTCAATTATTTATGAATAACTAGTCATGGAACATGGAACAAAAATCTATTTAGTTGATATTGTAATTACGTTTAGCCGTGCACCCACCCCATTAATTGTGATTGACGATATCGCGTGCGTGTTTTGGTTATACAAATTGCGTACGCGTTTTTACTGGTCAAATCGCGTGCGCGTTTTTGGACTGTTAAAACAATGAATTGTCATTGTCTGAGAGCAACTTCACTGCGTGTTTCTGTAAATTTCAATTAGTGCGCAATATTTTTCAAGAACACGAGCCTGCCTTTGAAAATACTCACAATCTACACCATCTCCATCATTCTTTTTGTTATGCAGGTGCAACATTGAGGACATCTTCCATGGTTGAGGAGCACACAGGATAAGATATCAAGCTTCAATGTCATTTCATGGTGATGGTGGATATAACTTTCATTTGCTTATTATTCAAGAAAGCCAAAGGTAAATTTTCCCATTCATTATTGTTTTGATGGGAAATATGAACAATTGAGAAGGAAGATTGGAGCACCTTGAAGGATTAATAGTTATATTAAAGCAAGTTAAAGGTTTGGAAGCTTGTAATTGAGGAGCAACAAAAACAAACTATATTGACATTGATCATTGTGGTGATGGGGAATGTACGTAACCGAAGAAGAAAATCAGCAAGGAAGAAGAGACCTCAAGAAGTCATCGAAGAAGAGAAAGAAAAGAAAAGAATAGACATGATGAATCGGAGGCTTTCTTTGGAAACTAATCCAAATCCAATCTCTCTCTCTCTCTATCTATCTATCTATCTATATGAACCCCAATCTCTCTCTCTATCTATCTATCTATGTATATGAACCCCTAACCCCTAATATATATCTCTCTCTATCCAAACCCCTCTAACCTCAAATCTCTCTCTCTCTCTCTCTCTCTAAATCCCTAACCCCCAATCTCTCTACCTTTGTCCCTCTAAATACCTAATCCCCAATTTATTTCTCGCACTAAACATTTAACCCCCCGATCTCACTCTCTATGTCTAAATCTGTAACCCCCAATTTCTCTCTTTCTCTAAACCCGTAACCCCCAATCTATATATCTTTCTCGATTCTCGCTCTCTCAATCTATCTATCTAATCCCCTAACCTCAATCTCTCAATCTTCTTAAACCCATAACCCCCAAACTCTCTCTCTTTGTAAACCCTTAACACCCAATCTCTCTTTCTCTCTCTCTCTCTAAACAACTATCCCCTAATCTCTCTCTTTCTATAAACCCCTAACCCCCAATCTCTCTCTCTAAATTCTTAACTTACAATATATATATATATATATATAATCCCCTAACCCCCACATTGTCTCTTTTCATCTCCCTCTCTCTATAAACCCCTAACTCCCAAGTTCTCTATATCTATCTAAACCCATAAAATATAAATCTCTCTCTCTCTCTAAACCATTAACCCACAACCCCTCTCTATCTATCTCCCTCTCTTGCATTCTCTAAACCCCTAACCCCTAACCACTCTCCCTCTCTCTCTATCCATCTATCTATAGTCGTAACCCTTCATTTCTCTCTCTAAGCCCCTAACCCCCCATTAGAGGAAATTTCAATTTAAAATGGGCCTTCCAAAAATAATTCAAATTCCATGTCATCATGTATTAGCCAATCAAAATGCATTAAAATTCAAAAATGGAGTACCTCTTAAACAAATTTTTAATATAAATTTGGGGATATGTATCATAAAAAAAAATAACTTTTTTTGTTTGTATTTTCGACATATCTCCATATGTTTTTACTCAAATTTCGATCGGGAAAGCTTGTTGGATGGAGAATTGAATTCCACATCCAACGAGTACCCACTCGGCATACTTTTTATGGAAATTGAACCCAAGTGATAGAACAATTGCACTCACAAAATTGCTAATCAAACATGCAAATTTACACACAAAGGATACTGAAATTGGAGCATAACACTAATCTATATTGAATAAGTGTACAATAGCCAACCTTATGAAGTCTTAGGCTGCTGCAATATATAATTACATGAGATATTCGAATGCATAAGGATGCCATTCGAAATAGTCAAAAAGTAGGCTCACTAAATCTAGTCAAATCCCCCATAGGTACATAAAGTAGTTTCCAAATCTACCTAGAGGCTCACGAATTGGAAAAGTCAAGTAGGAAAGCTAATAAGTGATGGAAATACAACTCATACATGCTTTTATTAGGAGAAAAGAATGGAGGATGATGAGGGCAAAAAACAAGTCAACTACACCTAGTCTTACTTTCCCTTTTGCCATAAATCTCAATAAAGCAGGCAACTTAGCAGAAAAAAACAGATATGCTCTAGGGAGGATATGGAATAAATCAGATATGCTAAATATGGATTCTATGAGGTTTCCCAAGCACTCCATGACTCAGTTTTAGCAAGTTTGACTTCTAGGACATGTAGAAGACAACTTGCATAGAGTGGAATATTGGAAACTAGGCAAATAAGACAAAAATGGATTAATTAATGTCTAAGGTAGCTAACTATGGGTTGATTATTCTAACACCCCCCCTTAAGCCTGACTTTATGAGTAAATATCAGAAAACTATAGGGCCTAGCAACAAGGCTTACTCACCCTTTACATACTGATGTCCATTTAACCAAGGAAAGAGGAAAAAACCCAATGGGAAAATCCTCCCTTAAACATGGAAAGTAAAACAAAATTTGAAAATCTTGTCATCAATCATGCTTCACAACATGATCAGCAATCCCCAACAATGATTTGAGATAGCTGAATGTCTTCTCACAAAAAACTTTGGTGAAGATGTCTTCTACTTGTTCTAAAGATGCACAAAAGAGTAGGTGAATGGTGCCATCATGCACAAGTTGTCTGATGTAGTGCATATGGATCTCAATGTGTTTGGTTCTCTGTCTCTGAACTGGATCATTGCAGATTCAAATGGTGCTCTGATTATCACAATAGATAATGGTTGAAAACTCTGATTCAAGGCCACACTCACCAAGTATCCCCTGCAACCATAAACATTGAGTTGTTGCATTTACAACTCCTATGTACTCTGCTTCTGTAGATGAGAGTGCTATGGCACTCTGTTTCTTGCTTGACCAGCTGATTGGTCCTTCAAAAAGCATGAACACATATCCTGATGTTGAATTTCAATCTGTGTTGTCACCTGCCCAATCACTGTCAGTAAACCCAATCAAATCAAGATCAGATTTAGTTTTGTAGAAGATCCCATGAGTTCTTGTTCCCTGAACAAAGTTAAGGATCCTTTTGGCTGCTCTCCAATGGATCTCATGAGGCTGATCCATGTATCTTGAGGCCACACTTACTGCATAAGAAAGATCAGGTCGAGTGTGTGTAAGGTACATCAAACACCCAATCAATTTCCTATACAGTGTATTATTTACCATAGGAGAAGAACCTGCTTCTTCAAGCTTAACTCCTAAAAGGAAGGGAGTCTTGCTTGGCTTGCAATCTTTCATGTTGAACTTGTTTAGGAAATATAAAGCATGCTTGGACTGATGTACTTTTATTCCATGTTGGGATTGAGCAATTTTGAGACCCAAGAATTGGCTCAACAACCCCAAATCAGTCATAGAAAATGTATGGTTCATTGCATCCTTCAAGGAGGCAATTTCTTTCTTTGAACTTCCTGTAATCAGAAGGTCATCCACATATAAGACAATAATCATCAAAGAACCATTAATCAAATTCAAATAAACATTAGGATTAGACTTGCATCGAACAAAACTCAATGACAGCAAAAAGCCATCAATCTTGGCATACCAAGCCCTGGGGGCTTGCTTAAGCCCATACAATGATTTCTTTAGCTTGCACACAAAAGATGGATTAGCAACAAACCCTTGAGGTTTTTGCATGTAAATCTCTTCAGTAAGATCTCCATTTAGGAAATCACACTTCACATCCATGTGATGTACCTCCCACTGGTTCAAAGCTGCAATGTCTAAGGCTAGCCTGATGGAGTCCATATTTTCCACTGGTGCAAAGGTCTCATTGTAGTCAATACCATGTACTTGTGAGTAGCCCTTGGCTATAAATATTGCCTTATATTTCAAAGGTGAACCATCAAAAACAAACTTAGTTTTGAAAACTCACTTACATTGAACTAGCTTCCTCCATGGGGGAAGATCAACCAGTTCCCAAGTGTTGTTCTTTTGGAGTGAGCTGAATTCTTCTTTCATGGTTGTTTGCCATCTTGGATCATGTGCTACATCTTCATATGTCTGTGGGTCTGATTCAACCATCAGATAGAACTTATCTGCAAACAAAGGGTCTTTCATACACAAGGCACTCTCAAACTAAGATCTAGTCCTCCTAAGATCACTAGGATTTCCAGCTAGTTCCCCAGCTGCATGAATGGTCTTTGCTGCCCATTTTGGTCTTGTAGGACTGTTAGGATCTACAATTAAATCATCATTATCAGATATATCAGAATCAACAAACTCATTTGTCTCTTCACTTACATTCAATGGTTCTGGTGGTGAAGAAGACTCTCCAACTTCAAGTCCTGCTAAAGGCTCTTCTTGGAACTGAACACTCATTTCAATGAAGGCTTTGTTTGTGCTCAAATTGATCAGCTTGTACCATTTTGAATCTTTAGAGTACCTAAAAAATAGACACTCTTGGCTTTGGGGCTGCAAAGCCTTCCTCTTTTCTGTTGGAATTCTAGCCCAAGCCTTTGAGCCAAAAATCCGGAAATGGTTCACATCTGGCTTGTGCCCACTCCAAGCTTCGAAAGGAATCATACCATCAAGTTGTTTATGAGGCACCATATTTTGGATATAGGATGCACAGTTTATAGCCTCAGCCCAAAAATTTTGTGGCAAAGTCTTAGCCTCCATCATACATGTTGCCATCTCCTTCATTGATCTGTTCTTTCTCTCAGCGACACCATTTTGATGTGGTGTGTAAGGGATTGAATGTTGCATCTGAATACCTGCATCTTCACAATATTGAATGAACTTAGACTTGACATACTCACCACCATTGTCAGATCTAAGGATCTTGGGTCTCCTCCTAGACTAGTTTTCAACCAAAGCCTTAAAGACTTTGAAGAGGCCAAAAACTTCAGACTTATGCTTTAGAAAGTAAACCCAACAATACTTGGAAAAGTCATTTATGAAGGTCAACGCATATTTGGATTGACTCATTGACATATGATAAAATGGACCAGCAACATCACTGTGGATCAACTCAAGAGGTGCAGAGGTTCTCTCATGACTAGCTCTCTCAAATTTATGCTCTGGGTGTTTTCCTAGGATACAACCTTGACAGACTCCCTTGGAAAATTTAATCTTTGGTAATCCTATGACCATTTCTTTTTCACTTAGATAAGAAAGATACTTATAGTTAAGATGGCCAAATATTTCATGCCAAAGCTTGCTTGCCTCATTAGCATGAATAAGAAGAGCAGAGGGGTTTGAGTAGGGAAGAAAATGTGAAAACATGTATACCTTTGAAGTGTGATCTACAACTCCTTTTGCAATGACTTTACCATTCGAGATCTTTGTGATATCAACATCATCAGGGGAGAATATGACCTTCTTTGGAGACCCTGTGTGGGTCATATGATACACTGACAAGAGGTTAGAAGCAAGACCTGGAACATACAATGCATTACTAAACTTACCATGTTCAAGATCAATCCTTCCTTTTCCGAAACTATCAGTGAGAGAGTGATCTCCCAACACTATTGGTGGACCTTTCAACATGTTAAGAGAGGAGAATGTCTCTTTGGTCGAAACGATATGTCCTGAAGCTCCAAAGTCTATGACGAAGCTAGGTGAGCTTGATGTGCCAGCAACTAATGCGTGTACTCTCTCTTTGTCCTCTGAATTTAATCCTCCTTCCCTCTTCTTTGAGAAATCATGAAGGGAGATGTTATTCTTCTCCAGGAGTTGGGTCAACATGTCAATTTTCTTCTTCATGCAGGAGCTTTCAGGATGATAGCCCTTACTGCAGTATGCACACTTTCTCATTTCTCCTTTGTTCTTCTTCTTTTGGAAGTTCTTGTTGGAGACTTGGGGCTCCTCTTGAGACTTGTTCTTGTCTCTCTTTTGCTCAGGTGGCTTCTTAGCTTTCTTCTTTCCTTTTGAATCCACCCTTGAATCTCCAGCAACCAAAGCTTGGTCTTTGGAAGGTTTGATGGTGCCCATCATCACCAGTTTATCTTGTTCTTGTGTGAGGGATTCCATGAACTCTACAAGCTTAGGCATATTCTAGGATTGAGCTGTCAACTTGGTGGCATGGAAGGTAAAAAAAACATTGAATAGTCAAGGCCAAGCTTCGAGAGTATGGCCAAAACTAGCTGCTCTTCCTTCTTTTCAATTCCACACTGTTTTAGCTGCAAAACAAGGGCTTTTAACTTGGAAAAGTAGAGTTGCAGGGATTCGAAGCTGCCGGGACTCAAAGAGATCAATTCATTCTCGATTTGATGTCCTCTCATCTCATCTGTCTTACCAAAAATCTCTACAAGCTTCTCCCACACTTCATTAGGTGATGTCAATCCATCAAGATGGAAGAGGAGGTATCTGGATATGCTCAGACATAGAAGACCATAGGCCTCATCCCTCCTGTTGTGCCATTTAATTTTATCTTCAGCTGCATTGGGCTCTGCCTTAGTTTCCATAGTCACCATGTAGAGACCCTTCGCTCTCAACAGTATCTCCATCTCTTCTTTCCATTCAAAGAAATTAAATGGAGACAAGATGATCTTCTGAGATTGATCCATAGCTCTGAACTGTGCCCTTCAACTAGCAGAATTTGCTCCCTGTCAAGATGTCGAACCTACAATAGCAATATGGAAGGATATAAATTGATCTACAAAGGCTCTGATACCATGTGGAAATTGAACTCAAGTGATAGAACAATTGCACTCATAAAATTGCTAATCAAACATGCAAATTTACACACAAAGGAGATTGAAATTGGAGCATAACACTAATCTGTATTGAATAAGTGTACAATAGCCAACCTTATGAAGTCATAGGCTGCTACAATATATAATTACATGAGATATTCGAATGCATAAGGATAAATCTAGTCAAATCCCCCATAGGTGCATAAAGCAGTTTCCAAATCTACCTAGAGGCTCACGAATTGGCAAAGTCAAGTAGGAAAGATAATAAGTGATGGAAATACAACTCATACATGCTTTTATTAGGAGAAAATAATGGAGGATGATGAGGGAAAAAAACAAGTCAACTACACCTAGTCTTACTTTCCCTTTTTCCATAAATCTCAATAAAGTACGAAACTTAGCAAAAAAAGTAGATATGTGCTAGGGAGGATCTGGAATAAAGAAGATATGCTAAATATGGATTCCAGGAGGTTTCCCAAGCACTCCATGACTCAGTTTTAGCAAGTTTGACTTCTAGGACATGTGGAAGACAACTTGCATAGAGTGGAATATTGGAAACTAAGCAAATAAGACAAAAATGGATTAATTAATGTCTAAGGTAGCTAACTATGGGTTAATTATTCTAACACTTTCACTAGTACAAAATGAAGAATTAGCTACTAGGTGACTAAAAATTCTAGTCACCACAGGTTTTCCAAGTGATTTACTACTAAATATGAGCAATTTTGATTGACTCAACTATAAACGACTAAAATTAACGACTAATTTAGTCACCAGTTAATAAATATGACTAGATAATAAGTGACAGAGTTAAAAATGACTAAAATAAATGACTAATTTAGTCACGACATAAAAAATGACTAGCTAGAAGAATATGAATTAGTCATTTATGTTAGTCATTTTTAATTGTGTCATGGAAAATTGCAAATTTGGCAATGAAGTGTAATTTTTGTAAGTTGTCTACCTTATATTAGTAATATTAGTGCCATGCACCTCAATCTTCAGAGATCCAACAAAGGAATTGCATGAACTTTTAGCCTTATGGGGGCTTTTATGGTTCGAAAAAAAATAAATTTCTCTCGCTTTCTATTTTTGGCGAATCAAAGGTCATGATAATTGATTGGGACAGAGGTCTCACCAAGTTGCAGTCATCGACTTATATATGATTGTTGGTTGAAAAGGATTGGGCTCGTAAAGAATTGTTTTCTTTCTTTATCCTTCAGGCACCTGTACAGGGAGTTCAATTCTGACGCATACTAATTTGCCATATGTGAGAGGAAGTGATGTTTTAATTTTGGTAAAAAATTAATGAAGTATTTTTTATGTTTAGCTATTTCTATAAGTCGCTGTTAATTTTTTCTTAATTTTTCTAGAATTTGAACTTTAATAAAAGTGGTTTCTAAACCCAAATTTTAATTGCAAGTAATATGGATATGGTGGGTGTATATTGCATAATGTCAGAGGGTGTCATTTATGATTTGTGTTATATACAGAAACCTACATCCATTTTTCAACAGTGCTCACAAGTGTTTGTTGATCCCAAGAGTTGATACACTCGATGTTTGTAATTCATGTATAAGTCGATGTGATCAGGTGGCGATGCTATTAATCAATCCAAGTATGCGTAAAGATCAGTCGATGCCGATTCTCATTATGATACTCCATGCAGTATCACAGAGTTGATACAGGAGTCGATACCTTCTTATGAAAGGAAATATTCATTAGAATATTTTTATTGAGGGCAATTCTTACAAACCTTGGTGCCATGATCAATTTTATCTCCGGGTGCCTATTTCAAATGGGGAACTTGCCTTTATACATATTATTTATACTGGTAACTTTCTTTACCATTTTTTATTGTTTGACCTCTTTTCTTATATATTAATTTCTGTTGAGGCCTGGAAATTCGCAGGCAACAACAGTAAGGGATTCTCCCCAGTCAGTGTTCCCAACTAGCCCATGACTGTTTGGTGTAGGGAATCCATCCGGTTTGCGGTCTGGCTACCATAGGCCAGGTAACAAAAACAAAGGTTTTACCGGTTGCGGGCCGGCCCACCGTATATATTTTTGTATTTTGACTTAAAGTATGATATGCAAGTGCCTAATTAGCATGCAGGGTGATAAAGGATGCAGGGAGCGGTCACAAAGTGATGCGCAGGTTCTTACCTCTCGTGTTAGAACTCACAAGCATCTAAACCACATATGCAGAACAACAATAGAACTATCTATCTATCTATCTATCCCTGGGGAGCTAAATTGTAACTTATCAATGAGTAATGTGGATTGTATATGCATCATAAAGAGAAACTGCAGATAGCTGATATTCCTTCCTCACAACACATGAACGATTAAATATATTTAGACAATCAAATAGCCAATTGTTTTATGAACATCATGCATTACTCATGGTGGTAATTTCACAGAATAAACCAGAAATCATTCAAACCAAGACATAGGCCATAAGAGTTAGAACGATCTCGCAGTTAATGGACAAAACCGAAAAACGAAATAGTTCATCTTTCACCAATCCATAGCACAACATTTGAACATCCCACCAAACTTTATCCAATAGGAAAACAATAATACTTTATTGCAAAAAAAAGTAGTTCTTCTTACAACATTTCTTTTCTTTGTCTAACTGGAAAAAGCCCCTTTATCTTCTAAGTCTTCTATATTTATAAAAAAAAGGGTGAGACTGTTGGGCTACCCAAAAGTAACCCTTGGGCTTCCCAACTCCTCGCCTCCCAACATTTCACCTTCCTCAAATGTTTACAAAATCATTACATATTACAAAAGTGACCAATCCTTTACGAGGAGGGTCCCACTTGGGTGTCCAGAAATTTCTTCCACACCAAAGCTTCAGAGGCGATGCCTTCAAACACACAAGGTTCCAAAAACTGAATGTTTATCTCGAACTTCGCAGCCTGGTTTTTTATGGCCTCAATCCTGGCTACACTCAAATGAAGTTGATCCTCCAATAACTGCACACTGATGGCGGAATGATTTACTTCACTCCATAAGATTTGATCATCAAGGGCTTTAATATGCTGTATTTTTGCTTCCTCCTCTTGATACCTCTTCTGCAAAATCTCCACAAATGAGTTGTGGTCTGGGAAAACATCTAGCCTCTTCTTTGCTTCTACTTGGCACCAGTTATAGGTAATCAGGAGCCTTCTGAAGAACTCTGTGCATGCTCCTTTCGTCTTTTTAACGGCCTTTTTGAAATCCTCTGCGGTATTTATAGCAAAATATAATAAGTCATAATCCCACTTGAGGGCCTGTCGATCCTTTGAAGGCAGCTCTGCTGGAGTTTCTTCATTATTTTCCAGCCTTGCCATTCTTGCTGTCAGGACTTCCAGGACGTCCTGAGATCTATCAACAAAATAAGAGGAGGTCTCCAAGATTTCCTCTAATTGGCCATCTACTTGCAAAACTTTGCATCTCTCCTCTTCTATGGCATTCTGCAGTTGCAGCATCTTGGCCTTTTGTGCTAGCACATGCTCCTTAAAAGGTTGGAGGTTAACCTGCTGCTCTTTTGCTTCCTCTAAAGTAGTTGTTAGAGAAGAAATATGCTCTTGGAGTTTCATTTCTTGTTCTTGAGCTTGCTTCTCACTTTCCTCCAAGGAGGTCTTTTGCTACTCTAAGTCTTCTATCTTTCCCAGCAGTTGTTCCTTCTCCACCCTTAGCTCTTGATACTCTTGCTGCACCTTCTCCAAACACTCTTGTGTAGTTTCCATAGACTTCCTTTCTGCTTGGAGGATCTGGAGTTCATCCTTTGAGGATCTCATCTCTTTTTGCATGTCCTCATATTTTCTCTTGAGCTTACTGTTTTCCTCTCTCTCCTTTCTTAATGTGTCTTTCAGCTGAGACGAAGAATTCTTGGATTGCTCTAAATCTGTCATTATTCTGTCTACGTTATCCTCCGAGGCATGGATCAATGCAGCTCCTGCTCTAATGGTGAATTGGGGATCTCGGTCTGTCCGATATACAATGATCGTATCCGTTATCATTTTCCTGGACAGACCTCCTGTTTCGACCTTCTTTTCTGTTCTCTTTACTATCCTCTTTCTTTTCTTGTCATAGAAGACAATATTAAAATCAGGGATTTCTTCCCCTACTTTCTGTACAAAAGGGACTAGTTTGAGTGTGGGGACCAAAGGCTGTCCCGGTGTGCTGACAGCAGGTGCTTCTGGGTCCTGAACCTTGGGGTTCTCAACATCCTGGGTCTGAATGTCAGCTGCGTCAGAGGTTGACTGTTCTGTTTTTGTTTGAGTTAGCTTTAGCCTCTCTGCTTCCTGTTTCTGAAGCTCCTCATCAAGCTTCCTTTTCCTTTCTTCTTCTTCATTTCTCACATCTTCTTCTGCTTTTTTGGCTGCCTCTTGGGCAGCTCTTCTTTTTTCTTCTTCTTCTCCCTGCAGCCACCCTGGAGCTTCTTGGGCCAAGCTTTGGGCTTCTTCATTCCTTTTCTGGGCCTCTTCATCGGCTTTTGCTTGTTCATCCTGCCCCTTCCCACCTTTGGTGGTGATCTTCTTTTTGAATCTTCTCCTTAAGGCTGTTATATTCAATGCACCGCGGAAGACAGATTCTTCTCTATCCCAATGGTGGGTGTATTTGAAATGGACGTTGTTCTCTTTGCAGTGTTTAGTCACTTTACTGTGGGAATCATTTCTGTGGAAGGGCATCTCACCAAAATGAAACCTTTCCAATTCTTCTACAAACTCATCTGCTTTCTTCACCCTGGTAAACTTATAATTTCCTAACTTGAAAGGTAGAGGTGGATAAGCAGTCTTCTTATGTTCAAACAAAAAGCTTCCTATGCCATCCAGGAACACTCGCCTAACCGCCTCTTTATGAACGATGTAGTCTGTGGCATATTTGGGTAATAGGGAGGGTGCTCTGGAACCTCCAACCATTCTGAAGTAGAGGCCATCCTCAGTCAGGTAGTAATCTGCATATTCTTCAATTATCTGCAGTGTCTCTTCTGACATGCAGTCACATTCCTTCAGAAAAATGAGGCTGTACAATGGCATGATGAAGTGTTCACAGACCTCCCGGTAGTGACTGTGGTACTTATGAGCCCAAAGTGGCTTGTATGCAGAATACATAGGAATCCTCTCTCTGTCCCAAATGCACCTTAGGCTGGGGAAAGGATGATTACACAATATACAATCAACGAGTATGGAACTCATGTAAAATTCCGATCTCTTTTGGGACACTCCTCCCAGGGCTGAGGCCATGCAGGTAGAAAGACTGTTTGATACTATGTTGGCCCAGTTGAAAATGGTCCCCTGGGTTGCAACATAAAAAATAATTGGCATCCACTCCAATTTGAAGCTCCTACCATGAGCTCTTCCAAAAATCCTGTTAAGCATTAAGGCTATGAACCTGTATGGGGTCCTTAGGCTCGCTATGTCATACTCTCCTGTCAGTCTGGTTCTGAAATGTTTTCCAGGAAACAACATTCTTTTGAGGGTCTCCACAAGGTCCATTCTGATGTTTCTCAGCCAATCATCAGACAAAACTACTTGTGCTTCTGGCAGGTGGTAGGCCAGGGCTATGTATCCTAGGCTATAGGCAGCATAGCCTTGTTTGTCAACATTCTCCACGATCATAGTGGTTACATCTGCCCGAGGCAGAATCCAACCAATCACTTCAGAGCATGGGAATAGCTCTGGTCTTATGGAAATCTTCATCAATGAAGATCTCTCTATATTGGCGTATATGCCTTCTTCCTCCAAGCCCATATCAGGCACCTCTCGACGCGTGATCAACCTATATATCTCTTCCCATTGGTACTCAGGCTCTACACCAGATATGCACTTGGTGTCCTCATAGATGTATTCAGTTTTGGTGATAACTTCCACGTCTGGTTCTTCTTCAACCACAGGGACCTTCTTCTTTTGTCGCTTCAACATCTGGAGTTCGGAATCTTCCTGTCATATATACAATCATAATCAGTAGGCCGTTTCCGGCTACGTTGCAAACATTGAGACAACAATGTGCAGTGTTTCACTTTATCTATGTTTAACATGATGGCAATCAGTTAAATGAAGCAAGTATGTGCAAGCTAACACTGCTGTCTAGATACCAAAATAGTTCTATCAACAAATCTTGAGCAGAAAACAAATCTACATTAAAATGAAGAGACCTCGGGCTCTCTGCGGGTGCCATGATTATCATGCTGCGTGGAATAACAGGGGAAGGTATGCAAGCATTCATGGTGCTCTTTCAGTATAAGCACTATCTGTGGGTCATATGGTCAAATAAAAATGCTGTGCGGTGCTATATAACCCCCCAACCAGCTCGGGTTCGAAACCGACCGCGAATCAGGTTGCTTGAAATAGCGCGACATCGGTTCGAAAGAAAATGGGCAACATGAAAAAGGGAAACCAGTCCAAGCCACACAAGATGTTCATGAAAAAGAAACTATCCCCCATCGATCTATCATCAAACGGGGTAGATTGGCGCAGACAACCTAATGACCGTCTGCACCAATCTCCCCAACCATTAAGCGCAGGGTCGAAATACATAACGGCTGTAGTGGGAAAACACCCTATGGGCAATAAGACTCACCATTGACAGCTAATATACAAGCCCCATTATATATGCGAGTAGATGACAGGGTCAAGGGAAAACGGCCATAAAAACCTAACTGCAGAGCAAAATCAAGAAACACTTAGCCAAATGGAACGGGACAAGGCATAGAAGAGCCTACCTGGCACCTCGACGCATATGGCGGGAGAAAATTGCTAAGCCTCCACAGTTGAGCCACCTAGAACGCGGGTACACCGACAACAGGATTTTCCGAGCTTGAGAGAATGACAGTAGTCGAGAGCGATAGATCACGACAGTCCAAATAGCAATAGAATAATAAACTCGACCCCATGTATATATAGTCAACCATAAGCGGTGGGTGAAAAAACAAATTGGACAGTGGAAGCGTAAGGATCGGAGGTCGCAGGAATAATTCCTTCCGCAACGTCAGGTGGAGAACCACTAAGCCAGCCACAGGGATAACCAGGAGAAAATAATAACGCGTCGGAGCTTACGAGATTAAACATCGGAGCAATAGTGGAATCAGGAGCCGCAATGGCAGAAGCATCAAGGACAAATCATTCTGCAACGTAAGGTCTGGATCGGAAGAGAAAACAACTAAAATATCGGAAGGATAGCACTTTTGGCAGCCGCAACGGCGGAGTCATCAAGAACAAACAGTCTGCAGTAGGCAAGGTCTACATCGGAGGAGAAATCAACTATAATATCGGAAGGCTAGTGCTTTCTGCAGCCGCAACGGCGGAAGCCCAAAACTCAAGGATCGGCGATAACAACAAAGCGGGGTCCGAAAATTCAAAGCAATAATCGGGATACTTCACAGTCTGCCGTCCGCAAATACGGAGAATGTAGTAACAAATCGTTCTGACTTAAAACCCAAAATCAGCCAATTTAGACAAATGCACTGGAGAAAGATATCGAAGCTAAAGCCTATCATTTCTCCGCAACGACGAGACTCAAGCAAATAAACTTTCGACTATTTACTGGAAATGATAAATTTAAACAAGCAATGGATCATTTCATGCATTAAGAACAAAAATATCTTTCTGAAGAATCATTAAATTAAATTAAAGGCGAAAATCAAACCAATCTAAGCAAAAGGAGGGTCCTAATTTTTTTTGGAATTTTGGGAAAATGTTGCAGCTGCAACACTTTCTTTGAGAAGGAGATAACCAGTTAGTTAATATAGGTCCCATTTTGCCTTGTTTCCTGGTTTCGCTTTCAAATGACATTTCTTGACAGGTAGATTTAGAAGGTAGTGCAGCCAAGAGTCAATTGGTTCACGGTAGAAAGGAAGTTAT
The DNA here is from genome assembly GCA_001517045.1 of Pseudotsuga menziesii. Taxonomy (NCBI): domain Eukaryota; kingdom Viridiplantae; phylum Streptophyta; class Pinopsida; order Pinales; family Pinaceae; genus Pseudotsuga; species Pseudotsuga menziesii. The sequence continues at coordinate 26,373 of LPNX010120066.1, forward strand.
GCTACGAGGAATAGCCAGTCTCTTTACCAAGATGGTGCTAGTAGATTGATTGCTCGGAGTGAACCATTAAACTAGGGGAGTTGGGGAGTACAATTGGAGGCCAGGGAGTACAGATGTTGAGGGAACTCATTGGGGCAGTACGGTACAATATTGCACGGCAGGAGTGAAAGAAACCTCCAATTAAATAGAATTAGAATATAGATTTGATATGCGTGGCTTACACCCAACTAGGAATGGGCTAGTAGATTATAATAATTGGTTGGATAGTCTACCCCATACCAATTGGCTTTACCCAGTATACCATACTACTAGAAGACCAACCATTACAACAAGCCTACCATACACATAGGATTACTACCTGCCCCATAGTCTTTACCTAGTCCCACATCCCACCTCTCTACTAGATTTTACTACTTACATGATTCATTGTTCGTTTAACCTAGTCCACACAGTAAAATAAAAAATATAAAAAAAACAATTTTTTTTTATATAATAAAATAATTAAAAAAACAAAAACAAATCTATATAACTTATATAAACAAATAAAAAAATAAAACAAACCAAACCACTATAAACATAACTTATGAAATATATATATATATATATACCTAAAAAATGGAAAAAAAAACCATTATCCAAATTAAATAATAAAAATAAAAATATATATATATATATATGAAAACACACAAAATTTTTATTTTCATGGGTAGGTCGAACGGTCTTGACCCAACCTCTACAGCAGCAATGACATTCCGATTTTCCTTACCATCCTTCAATTCCAACAATTTAGATTGCTGCTCAACCTGCTACTTCTTTTCAAATAGCCTAACCGTTCGCGCTAAACATTTGAGGGTTCACACCAAACATTGGAGGGTTTGGTGGGTTTTGGATATGGATATTGGTCATACCCATTGAGGAGTTTGGGATAGATATTAACCACTGTTGATTTCACAATTTCTCTATTTAATTGCCATAGCTGCCATGGATAAAGCAACACTGGAGAGAACCTGGAGATTTTTGAAGAGGTGGGCCGCGAATTTTGCACCTATGGCGTCAACACCACCTTCTTTGCTTATGAAATCCCTGGTAAGTACTGTGAATTGATAAATTTTTAGTGAATGTTGGATAAAAACCCTATCCGGCTCCTCACGAGAGAGTTTCCATCCATCATGATTTTGGAGAATTAAATTTTTAGTATTGTAAAATTTCGCAAAACATCTTTGCCTCTTGTCGCCAGTGGAAGGTAAAGGGTTTGGATAGTCCGCAACCTAAAAAAAAGGGTGAATACTACTGTGACTTTGCACGGGTTGTAAGGAGAAATTATAGGTTTTCCCCAAGCTCGTCAAAGTAAATATACTAGCGAGTCACTCTTCTCCTGGAATCTCAATATTAAAGGGATGGGTAGGCTTAATGGAGGGTACGGCAAGGCGAAGCTCTCCTCAGTGAGTAGGTCCCTAAAAGAGTCTGAGCATACTTAATGTAGGAGCGAAGTCTAGCGGATAAAAAACTCTTTCTGTCCTAACTAGAGTTTTGAGTCCCTTAAGTGTGCCATTAACAAATAGTAGACCATCATTTGTCATGGAATTGTTATTTCCCCATTACAGTCTTTAGTGCTGGTCATGGCTACGTCAATTAGGATTCAGAATTTGAATTGATTCAATGCAAAAATCTACCTCTGGAGTGACTCCCACTCCAAAATTCTCAAGGTTTCTATGTGGATCTGACGTGGGGAGTCACTTTGTATCTGTTATCCAAAATGTTGTTTTGTGCAAAATATTAAAATAACCCTCTGACGAAGAGGGGAATAAACCCTTGGCTCATGAACAGGGACCTTCCTAGAGCAATTATATCCCCTATATTCAAACACCTTTTGTTTCTCCAAGGGACCCTCGCTATAGTCCACTAGTTGAACATCCTCTGCTTCTATCCCTAGGGTTTATGTAGATGACAATTTTCATCACCATATATATATATATATATATATATATATATA
>LPNX010120066.1:34026-45715 GCA_001517045.1 Pseudotsuga menziesii
ATAACTGACTATGCTATTTCACAGGCAACTTATCAACGAGGGAAAAGGAGTTGAGGACACTTACTGGGAGCTTGTAATAAAAGATATCCAAGATGCATGTGAATTACTTGAACCCATTTATAATGCAACTGGAGGAGAAGATGTTTGTGTTTCTGTTCAAGTCTCCCCCAGAATTGTGCTTGATACAGATGGTACTGTTGAAGCTACTAAGTGGCTACACAAAACAATCAATCACTGCAATGTCTACATTAAGATTCTGGCAACTGTAGAATGTATTCCATCTATAAAGCAAGTTGTTTCACTTGGTATCAGTGTGAATGTTACTGTAAGTCTATTATTTTCTCTGAAGTTTTCTTCTTAAATAAACGCGGGCATTATTTTCAATTGCCAATTATTGCTTCATTTGTCCAAATCTTGGAGCCCAACATGGTATGGTAGAAATTGTATTTGCTTCAAATTTAAGCTGAAACATTCGCAAACTAGGAGGCAATTTTTGTATCTTGGTTGCACATTTTAGATGCTAAAGGCACATCACATTATAAATGGTGTTCAAGATGTATTTTGTACTATTAAGGCACTAGATAATGAGAAAGCCAGTTGTCATGCATGACATTTTTAGGAGTTATAGCTTCCCCCAATATGGCCATTTACCGTGTGAGCCGGCTTTCAATATTTTCTTTTTAAGACCACACTAACTTCATATTCTCTGCCAAATATGGAATGCGGATCTCCAGATCAATGAAGAAGGAAAAATCACAGGATAACTTCCTAGAAAAATGATCTCTCTTGTACAATGGGGCTTCTAAATATACTGCTGGGAATTTGGGAGGAGGAACTATTTATAGGACCAATTATTCTATAATAACCTATTGTCTGTCCCTTGGAAAAACATCAAATAACTTTGCTGAATTTAGTGCACTACTCTAAGGTTTCAAGTTGTGTCTAGATAGAAAGAGAGAAACTAGGAATCTAAGAAGAGTTCCTCCCAGTAACTAACTTGTTAAAGAGAAATTGGTTCAGTTTCCATATGGGGACAAAGGGTCTAAAATCTAACAGGAACGGAGTCATCCTGTACTCTTTAAAAATGACTATCAGAGCCTTTCCTCCCAGAGCAGGAGAAGAACAATTTACTCACTGACAAAGTTTTAAAAGAAAGCCACCGATGACTGGTGATGGCCTCTGATGTTCTTTGTTCTCAGGATATTATGTTGGAATACTGAACACTACCAGAAAAATGAGGGCCACTCTGTCTCTTTTTAGTAACTTTTAAGGGGAGATAGGATTAAAGGGGGTCTCTCCTTATCAAACAGTAGAAATAATTCAAATCTAGGAGAGAGTAAACAAGCAGAAGAAGCTAGCAATCAGGGAGGATGGTAAACAAGAGATGGGACACTAGTTGTGGGATATTATTCTCTTGAACTTGTGCAGATTACAATGAATTATGTAAGAATTTTAATTTCCTATAGTGGGATTCACAATTTTAGCATAGAACTGTGATTCCTGTTGAATCTTTTCAACAATTGGTACTGCTGGCCACTTGCAGCTGCATAGTCATATAGTATAAAGATGGAACATGTCACTGGTGTGAGTTTTTTCAAGAAATTTCATCTTGAAAGTTCATGTATTTGTATCGTGCATCTCTTGGAAAATCACTGACTATGCTATTTCACAGGCAACTTATCAATGAGGGAAAAGGAGTTGAGGACACTTACTAGGAGCTTGTAATAAAAGATATCCAAGATGCATGTGAATTACTTGAACCCATTTATATTGCAACTGGAGGAGCAGATGGTTGTGTTTCTATTCAAGTCTCCCCCAGATTTGTGCTTGATACAGAAGGGACTGTTGAAGCTGCTAAGTGGCTGCACAAAACAATCAATCACTGCAATGTCTACATTAAGATTCCGGCAACTGTAGAATGTATTCCATCTATAAAGCAAGTTGTTTCACTTGGTATCAATGTGACTGTTACTGTAAGTCTATTATTTTCTCTGAAGTTTTCTTCTTAAATAAACATAGGCATTATTTTCAATTGCCAATTATTGCTTCATTTGTCCAAATCTTGGAGCCCAACATGGTATGGTAGAAATTGTATTTGCTTCAAATTTAAGCTGAAACATTCACAAACTAGGAGGCAATTTTTGTGTCTTGGTTGCACATTTTAGATGCTAAAGGCACATCGCATTATAAATGGTGTTCAAGATGTAGTTTGTACTATTAAGGCACTGGATAATGAGAAATCGAGTTGTCATGCATGACATTTTTAGGAGTTATAGCTTCCCCCAGTATGACCATTTACTGTGTGAGCTGGCTTTCAATATTTTCTTTTTAAGACCACACCGACTTCATATTCTCTGCCAAATATGGAATGCGGATCTCCAGATCAATGAAGAAGGAAAAATCATAGGATAACTTCCTATAAAAATGATCTCTCTTGTACAATGGGGCTTCTAAATATACTGCTGGGAATTTGGGAGGAGGAACTATTTATAGGACCAATTATTCTATAATAACCTATTATCTGTCCCTTGGAAAAACATCAAATAACTTTGCTGAATTTAGTGCACTACTCTGAGGTTTCAAGTTGTGTCTAGATAGAAAGAGAGAAACTAGGAATCCAAGAAGAGTTCCTCCGAATAACTAACTTGTTAAAGAGCAATTGGTTCAGTTTCCATATGGGGACAAAGGGTCTAAAATCTAACAGGAATGGAGTCATCCTGTACTCTTTCAAAATGACTATCAGAGCCTTTCCTCCCAGAGCAGGAGAAGAACAATTTACTCACTGACAAAGTTTTAGAAGAAAGCCACCGATGGCTGGTGATGGCCTGTGATGTTCTTTGTTCTTAGGATATTATGTTGGAATACTGAACACTACCAGAAAAATGAGGGTCACTCTGTCTCTTTTTAGTAACTTTTAAGAGGAGATAGGATTAAAGGGGGTCTCTCCTTATCAAACAGTAGAAATAATTCAAATCTAGGAGAGAGTAAACAAGCAAAAGAAGCTAGCAATCAGGGAGAATGGTAAACAAGAGATGGGACACTAGTTGTGGGATATTATTCTCTTGAACTTGTGCATATTACAATGACTTATGTAAGAATTTTAATTTCCTATAGTGGGATTCACAATTTTAGTATAGAACTGTGATTCCTGTTGAATCTTTTCAACAATTGGTACTGCTGACTACTTGCAGCTGCATAGTCATATAGTATAAAGCTGGACCATGTCACTGGTGTGAGTTTTTTCAAGAAATTTCATCTTGAAAGTTCATGTATCTGTATCGTGCATCTCTTGGAAAATCATTGACTATGCTATTTCACAGGAAACTTATCAACGAGGGAAAAGGAGTTGAGGACACTTACTGGGAGCTTGTAATAAAAGATATCCAAGATGCATGTGAATTACTTGAACCCATTTATAATGCAACTAGAGGAGCAGATGGTTGTGTTTCTGTTCAAGTCTCCCCCAGAATTGTGCTTGATACAGAAGGGACTGTTGAAGCTGCTAAGTGGCTGCACAAAACAATCAATTGCTGCAATGTCTACATTAAGATTCTGGCAACTGTAGAATGTATTCCATCTATAAAGCAAGTTGTTTCACTTGGTATCAGTGTGACTATTACTGTAAGTCTATTATTTTCTCTGAAGTTTTCTTCTTAAATAAACGCAGGCATTATTTTCAATGTTATTGCTTCATTTGTCCAAATCTTGGACCCCAACATGGTATGGTAGAAATTGTATTTGCTTCAACTTTAAGCTGAAACATTCGGAAACTAGGAGGCAATTTTTGTGTCTTGGTTGCACATTTTAGATGATAAAGGCACATCGCATTATAAATATTGTTCAAGATGTAGTTTGTACTATTAAGGCACTGGATAATGAGAAAGCCAGTTGTCATGCATGACATTTTTAGGAGTTATAGCTTCCCCCAGTATGGCCATTTATTGTGTGAGTTGGCTTTCAATATTTTCTTTTTAAGACCACACTGAATTCATATTCTCTGCCAAATATGGAATGTGGATCTCCAGATCAATGAAGAAGGAAAAATCACAGGATAACTTCCTAGAAAAATGATCTCTCTTGTACAATGGGGCTTCTAAATATACTGCTGGGAATTTGGGAGGAGGAACTATTTATAGGACCAATTATTCTATAATAACCTATTGTCTGTCCCTTGGAAAAACATCAAATAAATTTGCTGAATTTAGTGCACTACTCTGAGGTTTCAAGTTGTGTCTAGATAGAAAGAGAGAAACTAGGAATCTAAGAAGAGTTCCTCCCAGTAACTAACTTGTTAAAGAGCAATTGGTTCAGTTTCCATAGGGGGACAAAGGGTCTAAAATATGACAGTAACAGAGTCATCCTGTACTCTTTCAAAATGACTATCAGATCCTTTCCTCCCAGAGCAGGAGAAGAACAATTTACTCACTGACAAAGTTTTAGAAGAAAGCCACCGATGACTGGTGATGGCCTGTGATGTTCTTTGTTCTCAGGATATTATGTTGGAATACTGAACACTACCAGAAAAATGAGGGCCACTCTGTCTCTTTTTAGTAACTTTTAAGAGGAGATAGGATTAAAGGGGGTCTCTCCTTATCAAACAATAGAAATAATTCAAATATAGGAGAGAGTAAACAAGCAGAAGAAGCTAGGAATCAGGGAGGATGGTAAACAAGAGACGAGACACTAGTTGTGGGATTCTACAAGAATGTGTCTTCATCTGGATTGGTTAGTTGTCTCTGTGTGCAGATGTGAAGGATTGCATCTTTATATTAAGTTTAAATGATGATATCATGATAATCAGGGTCAAGATATTCATTTATGCCTTGCATTGGCAAAGCATTGAAATTTTGTATTTAATAAAAAACAAATCACTGCATTGATTTGCTTAGTGTACTAGCACAGCCACTTAACTTGTGGCTGGTGAACACCAATAGGTCACAAGTTAAGTGTCATGAATAAGTTATCGGTTACTTGTTTTTTATTTCTTCTAGTTAAATGAGTTGTCTATTAGAAACTACCCATTATCCACGCATTAGCTAAGAGTGCATCAGCTACCAGTTAGCTATCTCTGGAAAATAAATTTTGTGCTTAAGCAGGACCATAAGCTCAGTGTTGTAGGTATTCTTAGGTTTAAATCTAGGCTCCAATACATTCCTGGGGTTTGACTGTTAAAACCTATTTTTGTCCTTCCTAGAATGTGCTTTTAGATTCCAGGTATTGGCTACATTTGTTATTCTATTAAACGAGCATTTAACACCTGTCCTTGTAAGTATTCTTCTATTGGCTTTTTTTCCTTTAGAAGACTAATATCATGCCAAATTCTAAATTGGATATCAATCTTGCAATGGATATGTTACAAAGTGCATTGTGGTTGTAGGATTCCTTTGAACTAAAATGTTAGTGTGGTTGACTATGAAAAATTTAAACTTGCACTGCTATTAAGATGAAGTACATGGTCTGTTTGTTTGTCATAATTTTCTGACATGTAGAAATCTGGAGAACTGCTTTGTAACAATTGATAGAATGGCCGTTGAACTATTATAATTTGTGATTTCAATTGTGAATGCTACAAGATTCAAGGGATTATCAACTTTTATCCTGAATCAACTTTTTATCCTGAATACAAGTCAGAGATACATTTTGATTTCATCATTTTTATGTGAGTTTTGAATTTTCCTATCTACTTTTACATTTTAATGGCCATGCATGAATTGATCTTGTGCTGCAGACAGGTTTAAGTTTAACTGTCTAAATCTTAAAAAATTTCAAGCATGTTTGCATAATTGGCTTCATATTTCATTACAGTACAAGAAGAGTTTGCTTTGATAGTGCCCTAGTTTTACTCAGATGGCCTAGTTTTACTCAGATGATTGAAATTTTATGCTTATCTGATAATGTCTATAAAATTTGTTGACCCTCCAGGCATAAGAGAATGCAAAGATGCACTACGCAAATGCCTAAAGTCAGTGATGCTAATAATGTGTCTGGAGGGATTTTGGAGAAGTTCCCAAAGCGCCTGAATGCTGTTCCTCCTAGAGTTCTCAGTGGTTCATTATCAGGTGTTACTGCTGAGACAAATAATGTTGATACACAGTTGTGGAGAAAGCACGTGAAAGGCTACAAAAGAATGAACAAATATATTGGGGAGAGTAGATATCGCAATATTATGGACATGAATGCAGGTCTTGGTGGCTTTGCAGCAACACTTACATCCGACAAAGTTTGGGTTATGAATGTTGTCCCAACCATTCCAAAAAAAGAATACACTTGGTGTGATATATGAAAGAGGCCTTATTGGAATTTATCATGATTGGTATGGTTACCCTTCATTTCTCTTTTAATTTTTGCAGGGCTTTAATTTCTGTTATAGAAATATAACCTATAGTTGGAGGACCACAATTCACAACAATATACATGCATAGGTAGAAGACTAGGTTTCCACTCTCATCCCATTTTGGGAAAAGGATTATAGGAACAAACTGGATCTAATATGTAATATAACATGTAAAAACTCTAGTTTTTGTATCCTTATACCTTTTTAATGGCCCTAGTGAAGCACAGTAGATTGACAGACAAGATGCTCACCCAATTGAAATCATGCCATGTGTCTACTACACGATGCGCCAATAGATTCCATTCTATTTTAAAATGAGAGGATCCCTCCTTGCCATATAACATAAAAATCATGGTTTTCATAAACCGATATGGGTATCTCAAGTATTGTGTAGAATACATCCAATTATTCTTTTCTAAGAAGGCCTTATATTCAGTCCACCAATCTTTCAATTTTTTTACTAGATTGAATTCCTTGGCTCTGTACTCATCCAGAAATGTTTTGTTCAATAGCACTTGAATTTTCTTCAACTTGAACATTATTTTGAATGAATAGGGTTGTAAATAAGCTATGGAAACCCTACCTTCACTTATGACTGATCTCATTCCAAGATTAATGTGTTTGAATATCGATTTGACAACATCGTTATATGGTAATATTATTGGTTTGGCGGCAATCAAGTAAAGAATGTGCTTTCTCATATTTCAAAAAACCTCTAAGTCATCATGGTCCTTATGTAAGTCTTCATTGACGAACATTCTATACATGTATTTGGGCACTCAAGGTCATCTTGGAATCCAATTAAATGATTTGTATCCGTGAGCAACATTGGATCTGCATCTTTCCAAGGGTTGGGACTTTCTTCAACTTCCCATTTTAAGGTAGCTTCCCTATTCCTTGTGCTTTTGACATTTTAAATAATAAATATCCTACAATAAAAAAAGAAAAATACAAATATTAAATCTTGTAGACATAATTATATCAATAGGTGATTTATGAACATAAATCAAGTCTACCTCAAGTTTCGAGCTAAAACAAATGGACTTTGAGAAACAAGATAGCAGGTGAACAAACTTGGCTTCTATAGCAAGTTTACAAAGGATAATGGTGAATATTAATTGTGAAATACCTCCCTGAGCTGGTTAAGATTATTAATGACAACTATATATATGCACGGGTGGCAAAGTTTGGTGATAAGTCCTGTATTTTGTTTTTGCAATGATTTATGGAGTTTGAGGATATGCCCTTATCTGAAATCCTCATGGCATGCTTAGGTGGCAAGCTGGGGTGCATAAATTTTGAAGAGAAATGTTTTGACCATGTCATTTGCACCAAGGGATTCACATGAAGCTCAAGTGCAGTTTTCTTTGGAGCGAGGCGTGTCTGCTGTGATTGGTGTAATGGGGACACAACAACTTCCTTACCCTTCCCATAGTAGGGATCGAAACGTCGAGATTTGCGAAATCATCCAACGCAGCTCTTTCTTATTTACAATTCTCCACTGCGTAAATGACTACTTTCATAAATACTAGTTACTGGTAAGTTGTAATAGTAATAACTATGTAGTTTGTAGATTGATATCTATCATAAATTTGTTTGAATATCATCATTGTCAAGCAATAACAACTTCTTAAAGGGTGCTAGCTCAATGGTAGAGTGCCTGCTTAATTATAGGCAGGAGGTTGGTGGTTTGATTCCTTCGTGCCCTATTATAAATTTGTGACTACAAAACGACTAAATTCACATATATACGACTATTAGTAGCTAATTTCTCGTATCTTAGTCGTATTTAGCTTAGTCATTAATATGTTAACATCTAGTAGTTTATTTATTCGTATATTTAGTCATTAATGGTTGCAATCAGTGACTAAATCAGCGACTAAATCAATGATTAACTCAGTGACTAAATCAATGACTAAATCTGTGACTAAATCAATGACTAAATCATTAACTATCAATGACTAAAACAATGACTGAAGCATCGTCTATCAATGACTAAATCATTGTCTATCAATGACCAAATCAATGACTAAATCAATGACTACTAAGTCAAGCTATTAATGACTAGTGAAATACGACTAGCTATAAGATAGTGGTAATTTGCTACTATTAGTCACCGACTCAAAAATAGTCATTTATAGCCTGATTTTAGTCATTAATTTCTCATTTTCTATAAGTGTTTTGACGGGACCACTACCCCAAAAACAATAAATACCTGAAATAACATGATGATGATGTCATCATCACAATTTTGTAGGTATTTCTTGTTTTTGGGGTCGTGGGGCCTGCCAAAATTATGCCGAGTGGGTACTCGTTGGATGTGGAATTCATTTCTGCATCCAACGAGCTCTCCTGATCACCCAAAATTATGTCGAGTGGGTACTCGTTGGATGTGGAATTCAATTTTGCATCCAACGAGCTCTCTCGATTGCCCAAAAACAAGAGATACCTGAAAAATTGTGATGATGATGTCATCATCATGTTTTTCAGGTATTTCTTATTTTTAGGGTAGTGGGGCCCGTTAAAAGTATGTCGCATGGGTACTCGTTGGATTCAGAATTTAATTCTGCATCCAATGATCTCTTCTGATTGAAATTTGAGTAAAAACAAAGGGAGATATGTCGAAAATATGAACAAAAAAGTAGTTTTTTCTTTTCTTCCTCCAAAATTAATAAATATTATTGTATTAATTTTCCTTAGGAGGCCCATTTTGAGTTGAAATTTACTCTAATTTGAATTTCTCTCTCTAAACACCTGAACTTCAATCTCTCTATTCCTCTCTCTCTCTTTAAACCCCTAAACCCCAATTTCTCTCTCTCCCCCTCTCTCTAACCTACAATATCTCATCTTCTCTCTCTCTCTCTCTCTAAACCCGTAACCCCAATATCTCTTTTTATCTCTCTCTCTCTCTCTAAACTCCTAACTCCCTATCTCTCTATCTAAACCCCTAACCTCCAGTATTTCTCTCTCTCTCTCTCCAAAAACCCCTATCCCCCAGTCTCTCTCTCTCTCTCCAAAAACCCTATCCCCCAATCTCTCTCTCTCTCTCTCCAAAAACCCCTATCCCCCAATCTCTCTCTCTCTAATCCACTAACCCCTAATATCTCTCTCTCTCTAAGCCCCTAGCCACCAATATCTCTCTCTAAGCCCTTAGCTTTAATCTCTCTCCCTCTCTCTGAATCCCTAACCCCCAATAACTCTCTCTCTCTCTCAACCACTAACCACCAATCTCTCTTTCTCTCTTTGTAAACCGTTGATCCCCAATCTCCCACTCTCTCCATGCTTGTAACAATGTCTCAAAAATAAAAATGGGGATCAAGGCTCAAATAATGGGACCGGATCATATATATACAACTGGTGATACATAATGGTGGCCTCAATGGGAGGCTAAATACAAATGATGATATGAAGAACTGGTACATAGGACTAATGGAATTCTCATAGAATGCAATACAAGAACAAATGATGCCCTGCTGAATCTAGAGGTGTACACATTTGTACAGACTTAATGAATGAGAGTTAGAATCTCTTAGGTACAATAAACAACATCGAGTATTGTAGATATACGAAAGCATGGCATTGAGGGGCTTCCGAACACTGTCGCCAACGCAGCCCGGAAATCACGAGGGACATGAAACTGTATGGATCCCATAGTAGACTCCCCAATGTTATAGAGTCAAGTGACAACCAAGGTCTTCGACCAAATAATGAAGGAACCAATACCATGTACGAATCTCAATGATGCAATAATGGATTTGAAGTCGAGCACATGAGACACAACCAACCCAAAAGGCACTAAGGAATCCTTTCAAGTGGTCCAAGGAGCTCATAAATGAGGTGGATGAAACCATGATACATTGACCTCTGGACCTATCCCCTGGAATAGATGTGATGACGTCGACATAGGTAGACTTGCAACTAACAAGGCAATGATGTTTCCTTGATAGAAGCACCAACCAACAGAGCTACCTCTTGGGGCATATCATGGTCTTAACATAACCAATCTATTTTTTTTTAATGCATAGGTCTTCCAGTATACTTGTTTGGGTTCTTTTTTGTTTTTGAAATAGGTGATCCAGTCAAAATTTATAGCTGAAATACATGACTTATGTTTTATATCAATCTACCATGAGTGTAAATAAAAAAGAATAAAAAATATAAAACATAACAAATTTATTTAGAATATACATATATGGAATCTGCACACATAGTTCTATAAGTGTGTGTAGTTTCATTGGTGGTGGACAATTTAAGCATATACATAATCAAGGTAAAAAACATGAAGTTACAAAAAATGATGTGTTTTCCTATAATGTAGTATGAGCCTTAAGCTTTGGAAATCAACCTAAAACCAAACTTGCCAGCTCATAAAACATGGAAATGAAAAAAGACAAGAACTCCAAAAAAATTTAAATTTACGAGTGTGTCCATGTAACTAGAGTGTGCACATAATTAGTGCATGCAGTCAGTAGTGCATGCATGTCAGTAGTGCATGCATGTTAATAGCGTGGACGCATTCTTATATAATTTTTTCATTATTGTATTTCATTTCTTTCTCCCACCTTCTCCTGATATATCACTTACTCTATATATCCCCACCCACTATCTCATTCTCTTTCTCTCACACCCTTTATCTCTCTCCCCATATCCCTAACCCCCCACTCTCTCTCTCTCTCTCTCTCTCTAAACCCCTAATCCCCAATCTCTCTCTCTCTAAAATCCTAACCCCTAACCTCTCTCTCTCTCTAAAATTGTACCCTCCAATCACTCTCCCTCTCTCTCTATCTCTTTGTAGATATATAATGATAAACCCTAATTTCTCTCTCAAAACTCCTAAACTCAAATTACTATCTCTCTGTAAACCCATACCCTCAAGACTCTTTGTCTAAACCCCTAACCCAAACTCTCTCTCTCTCTCAACCACCAAATCCCAAACTCTCTCTCTGAACCCGTAATCCTCTCTCTGTATCTCTAACCCAATCTATTTCCTTGTATCTCTCTCTCTCTCTAAACCCTTAACCCCCAACCATTCTCTTTATCTCTCTTTAATCCCCTAACCCGAACCATCATCTCTCTCTCTCTATCCCTATCTCTAACTATAATATATAAACCATTCCTCCCCAATATCTCTATAATTAAAACCCTAACCCCCAATCTCTCCCTCTATCTAAACCCCTATCCTCCAATCTCTATCTCTAAACCCCTAACCTCCAATTTCTTTCTCTTGCTCTCTCTCTCTCTCTCCCCTTAACCCCAATATCTCTCTTTCTCTTCCTCTCTCTCTCTCTAAACCTCTAACCCCTAATCTATATCTCTCTCTAAATGCCTAACTTCAAATCTCCCTCCCTCTCAATA
>LPNX010120075.1:3443-15266 GCA_001517045.1 Pseudotsuga menziesii
TATTTATAGGATGAATACTATATTTTCAATTATTACGATGAACACCAGACCGACTCATGTGTAGAAAAATCTATATTTAGATAAGTTATATTTAGATTTATTAAATATGGCCATTGGAGATAGCATGGGCATTATAGGAATTAGTTAACCCATTATTTCCCTAGCCAATAGTCAATCATGGGGTCATATCCTACTCTTAGTGTTTGGATACTCTTTTCATTTCTGGGACCATTTTTGGAACCATAATTAGAGATGCTTTTGAACCATTTTTTTTTTAAATCACTGAGGAACAACTTTTCAAGAGTATATCTAATAGCTTACAAGTGAGATATACCAATAACTTGTGACTTAGCAGGAGCTACACCTCCGGAAGCCCACCGAGGTTAGCCTCTATTCGACTGGTCGCCTACTCTCCGAGGCTTGTCACAACATGCCAATGAGCAACTCTACCCCCACCAATTTTGAACATGCTCGGATAGGGTTGCTCAACCCATAGTAAACATTTAGAATTGAGAGCACACATAACATTCAATCAAATGGAATATATATATACACCAGCCTTAAAAAAAAACCTTGAACCTTAGTTTTCTCAAGGAATGTAAGGTTTAGCAAAATCATTCACTTTAACCATGGATGACCTCATGAGTGCTTTTAGGAAAGTTTTTTGTGAAGTTGAAGAGGTTGAGCCTTATAGAAGTCTTAGATTCCTTAAGCTCCCACCTATGAGTAGAGGACAATGGGTAATTGAAGAAAGTATAATCCTATTAAAGGAAAAAAAGTCTAACATGAGTTCAACGTGTATAATCCTCTCAATTGATAAAAGTAAGCAAAAAGTCTAACATAAGATCAACATATCTAAAGCAAAATCTGTAGCCTCTCTAAAAAAAGTGTTCGAAGGGAAAAAATTAATCATTAAAAAGTGTTGGAGGGAAAAACTCCCAAAAATGTTACTTAATTATGATACTCTCCTTAAAGGTGAGAGGGGTGGGGTACTTATAATCAAAGAGCCCTCCTTAGATGAATGTTGTTGGTTTATTAGCTAAATGTTATGCTCTTTTAACAAACGATGTGTGTTCCCTTCATGTTGATGGACTCTCACGAGGTTTGGTGTCAACATGGAATTCATGATTGAATGCAATATCAACTCAAACATTTACTACAAGAATACATGTTGAAGGAGAAGTGAATGATTTAGTTAAAGTATTCGCAATTGTAAACATTATGGACTTTATGGGGAAAGAAGGCCATTATGAGAATAAATCAAGTAGTAGAAAACTTTTGTAGGTAACAATATCATATCTATGGGAATTTCGATTTGGCATTTCCTTGTAGAGAGGTTTGGGGAGAAGTGGCCACGCTTGATCCCTTGGCAAACTATTTCACACATTTCTTTGAGGAAAAAAACATGAGTGACATAGAGCCTATTTACGTGTGATTCAATTCGTCCTTGCTTGGAAAAACTCGAGGGGAAGTGTCACATACCCAATCACCTCATTGAACCATTGAGACCATAGGTTACTGATATTACATAGCTGAATTCACCACCTATGTCTAAATTTGTTTTTCATAAATCTACTCAATTTAACGGTGAAATACAAAAAATTTGTGGCCGAAATGATCATATGGAATTATTATAAATTACATTTTATTTCCAACATGAAGCCATTCATACATGCCGAGTAATCCATCAAAATATATGTCATAAACAATAAACTAAAGAGTATTGAAAAAAAAATTAATTCATGGCATTCATACACATTTAGAGATGTATATTTTTAATAAATTGTTCCCTAAATCGCTACAATTGACGGGAAGACCTCCCAACCATAGGTTTCTCTAAGCCATCTATTTCTTTGATAGGACACCCTCAAGCTGGGGATATAAATCCACAACGACAAAGATCCTCTCCAATACCTCTACTCTACTCAATCTCTCATGAAACCCCATGGTGTAGAAACCTCGTACAAAGCTATCCCAATCCTAAATTATCCTTCCCCATCACCCTACATCATACAATGAACACGATCCTTCTTTGAGATAACAACCCCTCGAGAAGCCGCTAGTTGACTTCTAGAACTTCAACATAAGTTGAGAGGATATCTTTAAATTTGGACTACAAACCAGGTTCCTCTCACATACCAATTTATTCTCGAGGTCAATGGCATTAATAGTTCACCTATGGTATCTTTTTTCCTCAATCTTTAGGGTACCAAACATAGGGAAATTCCAAGGTGATGGAAAGAAATGATCGTTAATGGAATTCAAATCGTTGGAATGAATGAGGAATGATCCATTCACAATCTAAATTATCCCATTTTATATGCATGATTTAGATTGCAATGTGGGTGCTCCACATGGGACCATTTTTTCCATCAGAAGATAAATTAATTATTTCTTATTCAAAGAAAGTCCCTTAGTCATCATTTAGGAACTTAGTTAAATTTCTAAGGCTAGGGAAATAATATTAAGCCCACTAAGGTCATTTTTCTTTAGCCCACTATCACTTCCCCACTTGTGGAATCATAGCCCCCCATATCCTCTTATTCCTTCTTCCTTTATAGTATTCATCTATTTATATTAGTATCAAAGTGTACATATTTACAATATCTTGGTCATCTTGGACCTTTTGTTTCTTGCATTTATCTTTTAAATCAATATTTACAAAACTACATTAGAGGGTGTAAACTCGGGTGTTGCACGAAGGGAAAGTATATAAAATATGTTGCATAGGTTCTTTATGTTAAAATTTTATTAAGTAGGTTGAGATACTAATGCCATTGGTGTTTGATGCTGGTTCTTAAAAACACATTCGCATTCTTCTCCAAGTTGGGAACAAATGGCCCTTACTCCCTTAAACTGCAATCATGGTTTGTTGAATGATGAGGAATTTAGATTACTTATGGAAACAAATTGAAAATTTTATGAAATAGCTTTAGATGTTTCAATTTTACGCAAAACTTAAGAATAATAGGAAATTGGTTGTAGAGTGGGAAAAGAAGAAAACAAAATAAACTCAAACATACCTTAAACAAGTTGATGTAAGAAATTATTATTTCTTTCAAAACAATCTCTTAAGGGTTTCCAATGACGATGAAAGTTTATCTCTAAATAATTTTAATGGTAGAAAGAAGCACTAAGTGAAAAAAGAGGAGGTGATGTGGAGGCTCATAAGAAATATCATCTGATGATGGTGACAATAATACAATTTTTTTTATTGGTCCTTGGGTTCCTTTCTTAAGTCGTGAATGAGAGACTCATTGCAGAAATAGCAAAGGAGGAAATAAAACGGTACTTTTTTTCATTGAAAAATATCAAGATCTTTGGACTATTTGTTAGTATATGGAATTATACACTACTTTCTATGGGATCTTAGAGGATGATATCTTGATGGTGGTGAAGGAAACAAAAGAATTGGGTAATCTCCATGAAGAATGACACATATTCTTACGAGGGTTTCACACCTATCTCACTATGTAATCTTATCTCGATGACTAAACTAACGTAGTAAAAGAAATACTAGGTGGGTGTGTAATATCTCTAATACCCCAAGCACTATGGGGAGTACACAATCAATGGGTCCCATAAAAAAATTCATTCTACGTGCCCATTTTAAATTGCATCTAAGTAACATATGATATATCAAAATATAGGAAGAGGGAAAACCTAATGATAATAAAAATGGCGTCGGAATATATTATTGAAAAGGTAATACATCTACTAGGAAATTATCTCATTGATCCCAAGAAAGTATTGCAGAAAGTGGATTATTTTCTCCATGGAAGTATTCATGAATATGTGTACAATCTATTCAAGAGAAGGAAAATACCAAAAATTGATGATCTTATCATCAAATAATCCTATGATGTACTGCATGCGAATCTCAATGTGTTTTGTTCTTTGTCACTATAGTAGAATCTACAAAACTTCATTGTGCTCTTATTGTCACACCAAATGACCACTCAATGGTTGAGAAAGATACCAAGATATGTAAGGAAATGATGAGCCAAATGGCCGATTTAATGACATTCACTAAACATCTCTACTCATCCCCTGTTAATGACAAATAAATTTAGGGTTGATTTTTACCATACCAACAAATGTGGTTGCATCCCAAACTAAGAACATATGCTAAAATGGACTTGTTATATTTGCCATTCCCATCCCTATATGAATCGTTGTATCCAATGGGATATAGTGTACAACTTCCTACATAATGAAACCCATAGCTTGTGGTACCTCTAACATATCTGAGGACGCACTCAGTTGCTTTCCAATGCATCTAGTGTGGCTCTTGCATGTATCTTTAAAATTATTGAAATGCCTAGAGATAACTAGATTATATTGAGTGATATACAATCGACTCCCCGCTATGTAATAAAACTTGGTGAAATCGATCAATAGTGTATCTCCACAATCCTCAAGCCTTACCATAGATAAGAAAAATATAGCTACTCGATGCCAGTCATCCATGTGAAATATAACAAATAATTATCCTTCATACTTTGACTAACCCATCTTGGTCCCTAAATTAGCTTAGTTGATTTCATTACCAAGAATTAAGTGTAGTAGACTCATGTATAGTATGCTGAACCACTCCAAGATTTAAACGTTGTCTTTCATTTTACAAATTTGTGAGAATATCTATTTTGAATGTGCATTGCCTAGTTTATTACTTAAACCCAAATTTTAAAAGGAAGTCACCTTGCATTCAACATGTAACTTACCATCTCTCTTAGAGACCGGTTCTTCCTCTTACCATCTATGTTTTGTTGAGAAGTGGGCATAACTATGTGTTGTAATTGAATACCTAGTTCATTGCAAATATTTCCCATTATCTATGAGGAGGTTATTTATCATATTCACATACTTCTTCTCTGCATGTGCTATGAATTATTTGAGATGATAAAACACTTCAGACTTGAGCACAAGAAAGTAGAACTATATCTGCCTTGTGAAATCATTGATAAAAGAAAAACACAAATTTTTCCTTTGTTGTGGAATGATATGAGAAGGGCCCCATGAAATAAATTCAAAAGGGATTCAAGGGGGAGGATTCCATCCATGCCTACCCTTTTTCAAACTTCTATTTTGGATTCATAGCAAGAACACATCATCGACATACTCCTTTAGCGAATTTTATGTTTGGTAAGCCTTTTACCATAGCATGTTTGTTGACCTACTCCATAAACGTAAAATTTAAGTCACCAAATATTTTGTGCCAGATTATACTTCCATCATTTGCATGGTTAAGTGGGAATGTGGAATTATATATAGTAATAAATTTAGAGAATTTTTACAATATATGTTGATGGTTTATCTCACTCACAACAATTAGAGAGTAATTTTCCATGTCAATTATTGACACTTGATCGAAGGTGGATTTTACCCTCTTTCCCTTTCCTAAATGTGTGATTTAGTAAAGAGAGAATAGATTTATATAGAGTTCATATCATGCATTATATTCATGCAACTTACATTTTTAAGATTGGCTCTCCCTTGTCAAAAAAATTCTACTAGAGAGTCATCTACAATTACAATAGGAAGACTTGTGCATGATTTTAAATATGAAAGGAAATGTTTTGTGGATTCCATATTGTGTTATTCTTATGAATCAATGTGTTAAGCCCTAAATGTTGGGAACATTTTCCCTATAGTATCACACATTAAATTAGTCTTGATGTCATCTTTGTTTCATTAGGTATAATTTTCATTAGTATGGTTATATTAGTTACATTAGCTTGGGTGAGTTAGTTGGAATTGTACAACGTAGTCTCCTATATATAGGAAGGAGACATTTCATTTGGAGCATCTCATTTTGTCTTGTCTTATGTACTTAGTACCTTGTGTAAGCACGTATCCCCATTGAAGAGGATTTTAATTCATCTTTGTTCTTCATTATTAAGGTGTGGATTACTCTTTCTTGTCTCTTTATGCTCTTTTCATGTTCTTTTATAGAACTTGTTACGTAACATTCAGTATCACAACTTGGATGCTTCCAAAATGAGCTATCTTCGAACTTTTGCAATAACATTTTTTCTGCAAGATTTCAGAAAGAAAGACTAAAAAAATGTAAAAAACAAGTCAATACATGAACAATAAAAATTTTAGATCCTGAAGCATTACAGGTTCTGAGATATTTGCGATGGATGTTCGGGTTTCTCACTATTCCAACAAATATTTTAAATTAGGTGTTCTTGGAAAAATATTCATATCTGGGGAATGATCCAAATTGAGTGAGATGTATTTCTCAAAAAATAACACATAACTCATTATTTGTGATAGAAATTTCAATGGCATACGAAACAAGTTCGCTGTTTAGGAAGTACCAAAAAAATAAGTGTTGGGAGATTTGCCAAAAAAAATTTGGCATATCAAATTTAAGGGAGACCTATGGAATTGAAGAGAGGTAATATAAGGATACAAAATGAGAAATTTTTAGACCCAGAGGAGACAATTTAAAATTTACCTCAGTTCCAAGTCAGCCAGAAAACAATCTTCAAATCAGCGTTTGAAAAAGTTATGCCATTTTTAAATTTGAATATTTTAGTAGAAGGATCTATTTGTGTTGTACCCTAGGGTGTGATATATATTTTTAATTTTCAACATGCCACAAAAATATAGTGTATAACATCACACTCCACTTAAAAGGCCTAAGGATCATCCACAATGTATGAAAAAAAATGAAGAACTGAGACATGACTTGACCAAGTTGAGTGAAAAGTTTGATGAATGGAGTGGAATGGAAGTGACATATACTCAATTGGCAAACAAAAAAAGTGATATAGAGAAGGAATTGAAAAATAATATTGAAAACATGGGCAATAAAGAGGACTGCAAGGGGATCTCTAGCGAAGAGGATCTCAAGGGGATGGCTAGCAAAGAGGATCTCAAGGTAATTGATAGCAAAGGGGATCTAGTGAAAATGGACAAGGAGATGGATAGTAAAGAATATATTCAAGAATTGATGGAACTAATAAATGATATAAAACATAGATTTATTCCTTATTTTTCTACTCAAGAATAGGTTAAGAAGGAAAAGAGGGACTTATTCCAATCATGTGTTGAGAAAAATGAAAAAAAATTGGAGAATAAGATGTTCAAGTACTGGAAGTTTGATGATCCACTACACCATCATGGGTTCAACTTAGGTCCAAGGAAATACTTTTTCCTCAATATTCACATGAGAAAGTTTGATGTCAATGATCCAATACAATAGATATTCCATATGGAACAATTCTTTCATCTACATCACATACAAACTTTTTAGAAGGTAACTATTGCATCATTATATTTAGAGCCTAATAAATTTGTATGGTACTAATGGATTTGTGACCATAACAAGGACTCTATTATCTCTTGGTGTATGTTCACAGAAGAATAGATTTCTCATTATGGGGATATTAATAGCAACACCTTCTTTTTACAGTTGATAAATCTCGAGCAAAAAGTCCCTATTACAGAGCACATCAAGCAGTTTCAGAAGCTATGTCTTAGTGTGAAGGGTATTTTAGAAGAAAATTTGTTCGATCTCCTTATTAGAATCTTGAAGGATATAATTCAACATGTGCTACATATCTTCTAACCACAATCATTGGAAAAGGATTTCTTCCTGACAAGGAAGGTTCCAAGTAAAAATATTGCAATAAATATTAGAAATACCACTTCCAACACATACATAGATAATGGTGTTCCTTCTTCTAACCCACCTCATAGTTTGACACTGACCTCAACAGCTGGGGGAAAGAAGAGAAAAATTTTGATTCTTTATTTGTGATTTAAAGTATAGAAAGGGACATATGTGTGCGGAAAATACATTGTCACGACAAAAACCAAAGGAATAGGAAACATTACAAGCTGAAGAAATTTATCCATGCCACTTTCACACATTATAAATGGAATTTATTCCACTGAGGAAAACCCTATGGATGTCACTAATGGTACTTTTCAAAAGGAAAAAACAAAAAGGAAGAAACAAGTGCAAAATGTACAAACTGAAGAATTACAAACACAGAAAGGAAAGGACATCCAAAAATCAACTCAAGTACCTAAGAAGGTTACATTTTAAAAAAAAATATTTCCCAAGTGAACTTGATCAACAAATTATCGTTGATGAGGATGCTACTTCTGCTGGTGTATGTTCAGATGAATAATTGTAATAACCTCTGAGACCCGAAACCTGCACAATTTTCAAGTTTCTCCATTTTCAGAAGGTAAAATGGATGCCTTACACTAAAAATCGAATGTCGGACTTGATACCATTAGTTTCGTTAATGCATCTACTTTTCGTAGGTATAGATTTTGTTGTGTATAGGTGAGATCCGCTATTTTTATTTTTTTTTGTTTCCTAACATATGTCAAGTTTCATTTCATCTCTTTCAACATGCGGTGAAATGAAAAATATATAACATTAAAAATACACCACCTAAAAAATTGAAACAAATATGGTGCACTTAATTGGGATGTCTACTTCAAAAGGGTATTCATAGATTTTTAAATTTTATAGTCAATTCCAAGAAAAGTGGCACAACCAAACACATGTTGAAAATAGACAAGGTTTCCCCATTGATCAAATTCAAATAAATATTATAATTAGTGTATAGATCCATTGGTTACAAATTTATAGTCATCGCAATAGTACATTGTGTGTAGGTTGTCGTAACATATTTTGTTTTTGCAAAACACAAGTTTAACAATGATTTTAGTGGCGAAACCAAACATGTCTATTTTTTAGTCCTTTCATTTTTTACGGATACACTGTAAAACATTTTCCGAAATGACATATCAAATCTCAATAAAAAAATTTGAAAAAATTATGAATAGAAAGCTAACATAATTCTCTAAAAGTTTTGTTTTTACGTGAAAGTGAAATTATAAATGAAAATATCACTTTCGTTTGCCCAAAGTTGAAAAACATGAAAAAATCAAATTTATTTTCTCATAAGCCCCCCCAAAATAGACACCCATCTTCATGGATCCACCCATGTTATTTACAACTATATGGTATACTTTTTGTTTAGTTGATGTGAATCGTCACTTTATGGAAAATAATGCTAAATAATATCAATTTTATGCATAAAATAGTCGAAAATAGGTTAAAAATGGTTTGAAATGTCTTTATTTTTTATTTTTATGCTGTTTCAAATTTTCCCAAAAAATGAGTTATTTAAGGGAAATGTCTAAAGGAAAAAATTCCAAAATGTATCTATTTTTCATTCTTATGAGCTTCTACGTGTTAAAAAATTCAAAAATGTACATGTTTTTGCATTGTAACTAGGTACTAAATGTATATTTTTTTGTAAAACCTAAAAAAATATGACTCTAATGAAACACTATAGTTTTTTTATGACCAATAAGTTTGAAAATCTAAAAAAATGGCTTGAAATGAAAAATGGTGCTACGAGTATACACACTTTTTTAAAGAGAGGAAAAAAAAACTATTGAAATTAACCCCCCCAAAAACAAGAACAATGACGGCTTCTCGTCAAGTTGAATAACTTGTTTTTTTTGCAAGCTATTTATGACTTGAACTGACTTCTGATGTCCCAATGTTGGGATCAAAAATTCGGAAGTGTCGTTGTTGTTGTATATTCAGTCATTTTTTACTTCAGAATTATAATATGCTAATGTTAAGATCAAAAATTTGGAATGGTATCCGTTGTTGTTTATTAGATCGTTGTTGACTCTTGAATTATGATGTACTAATGTCTAGATCAAAAATTCGAAAGGGTATTTGTTGTTCTTTATTCGGTCATTGCTGAATTTTGACTTCCTATGTGAAGAGGTGAAGATTAGAGAGTTAGAAGGGTATTTGTTATTATTTATTTAGTTTTTTTTTATTTCGAATTTTGATGTGCTCACGTCGGGATAAAAAAATTTAGAAGAGTCTTTACTGTAAATTTTTCAGTCATTGTCGAATTCTGACTTCTGATGCGATGAAGTTGAGATTGAAGAGTCGGAATTATATTTGTTTTTGTTTGTTTGATCATGTGCCGACTTTTGATTTTTGATGTACTCGTGTAGCGATCAGAATGTGGAAAGGGTCTTTCTTATTGTCTATACAGTGTTGAATCACAACTATCGATGTCATAAATCTTGGGATCAACATTTTAATGACAGGAAGATGAAATTTAATAGTTGGGATATTTATGACAGTTATTAAATAACATAGGTCTAATGTTTATTAAATAGTAATTAAGTTATTTAATCATGTTTAGATCGTTTTATTGCATATTTAGTTAATAATGATCTACTCTTTCGTAGTAGTGAGATTATCCATTTAAAATATTTTCAATTAAATTTACATGTAATTATAGATACTGTGTAGTGCTCTATGTTTTCTTAGCCACAGAAGGTTATCTATGTAGCTGTGTGGGTGCATTAGAATGCAACCCCTTCCTTTAATAGTGGTAAAATCTTTAACAATGTATTAATTGTCATCTATGTTAGGGATATTGGATTTTAATTTCTCAACACCCAATTAGGTTAGCGTTTTATACATCTAAAAGGTTCGTTGATCATGAATATATCCAAATTTGTGAACAATGGGATATGAAATGGAATCTGCTTTGTAGAATGGAATCAATACAACATGTTAACCTGCAAGAGGCTTATGTTTTTCATGCGAACTCTAATTAAGGTTATATTTGTGTCATTGGAAACAACTTGATCACTATAATAGCTCTAAGAGGATACAAATTTGTTGATTACAATTTTTTCTCCCATAAATATCATTTAATGCGTCCAACAATATCCAAAAGTTAAACGATAGTTCAAATGTTTTCACCTATAAATTACCAAAATAGATGACAAACTATATAGTGGTCCATTTCAAATAAAAAGGAGATTTGTAAACAATTATCTATTATACAATCATGGCCAAATAATAATGGAAAATATAGTAGTCATCTGTATAAAGTTGATGTGATGTGATGAAGTTGAGATTGAAGAGTCAGAATGATATTTGTTTTTGTTTGTTTGATCGTGTTCCGACTTTTGATTTTTGATGGATTGACATCGAGATCATAATGTGGAAAGGGTATTTGTTGTTGTCTATACAGTGTTGAATCCCAACTATCGATGTCATAAATCTTGGGATCAACATTTTAATGTGAGGAAGACGAAATTTAATAGTTGAGATATTTATGACAGTTACTAAATAACATAGGTTTAATGTTTATTAAATAATAATTAAGTTATTTAATCATGTTTAGATCGTTTTATTGCATATTTAGTTAATAATGATCTACTCTTTCGTAGTAATAAGCTTATCCATTTAAAATATTTTCAATTAAATTTACATGTAATTAAAGATACTGTGTAGTGCTCTATGTTTTTTTAGCTACAGAAGGTTATCTGTGTGGGTGCATTAGAATGGAACCCCTTCCTTTAATAGTGGTAAAATCTTTAGCAATGTATTAATAGTCATCTATGTTAGGGATATTGGATTTTCATTTCTCAACACCCAATTAGGTTAGCATTTTATACATCTAAAAGGTTCATTGATCGTGAATAGATCCAAATGTGTGAACAATGGGATATGAAATGGAATCCGCTTTGTAGAATGGAATCAATACAATAGGTTAACCTACAAGAGGATTATGTTATTCATGCAAACTCTAATTAAGGTTATCTTTGTGTCATTGGAAACAACTTGATCAGTATAATAGCTCTAAGAAGATAGAAATTTGTTGATTACAATTTTTTCTCCCATAAATATCATTTTATGCCTCCAACAATATCCAAAAGTTCAACAATATCTCAAATGTTTTCACCTTTAAATTACAAAAATAGATTAAAAACTATATAGTGGTCCATTTCAAATAA
>LPNX010120114.1:0-19422 GCA_001517045.1 Pseudotsuga menziesii
TTGTGGTCTAGGCCATGCTTTATGACCAAATACTAGAGACAAAGGCCCTAAGACTCGTTCCTCTATGAATCATGTATCATGTATCATGCACATGCTCTTAAAAACTGATTTCAAATAAATTTTTATAAAAAAATTATTATTTGTCTCGGGCCTACAGTTGATTAATTGTATTTATGGTTCATATAGGTTTGTTTAGTTGGTGTTTTAACGATTTTTTTCAATCCTCCATGAATTCACGGAGGATTGAAAAAAATCGAGCAGCATTTCGGCTTGCCCGAGACACATTTCAAAAATAAACCGGTAGCATAAACCCTACCGGTTGACATAATTTATATATATATATATATATAACAAATTAACAAAAAAATTCAATTTAACTACAAATTTTCAAAAATCCGGCAACATTTCTGCTTGCCGGTACACATTTTAAACATGAGAATTATAAAAATATAAATTTACTAAATTTGAAAACAAAACTATAAAAACATACATTTACTAAATTTGAAAACAAAATTATAAAAATATACATTTATCAAATTTTATAAATTTATAAAAAAAAAATTAAATTTCATTTAAATTGAAAAATGTTACCTCTTTGCTCCGACATTGTGATGAGGATGGGTTTCTTTGGGGTGATGGTCGTTGTCCCTCGGTCGATTTCTCTGTCCCTCGATCGAGCTCTGTCCCTCGGTCGAGTGATTGAAAGTGACATTTGGGGCCCCCGCGGCCCCTTTTTATAATTTTTTTTGAAAAACATACCTCGGTCGAGGTCCATACCTCAGTGGAGGTATTTACTAACCCTCGGTCGAGGTATTAATACCTCGACCGAGGGTTAGTAAATTCCTCGACCGAGGGCTGAAAAAAACCTCGGTCGAGGGCTTTATAAAATCTCGGTCGAGGGCTTTATAAAATCTCGACCGAGGTACGTTTTTTTGTTTTTGGCAAGATGCGCTTGCCAAAAAGTGTTACCCAGGTCCGTGGATTCATCCTAAAGTATTATCTATTTACTAGTAGTAACCAGGGAAGTTACCGTCTTTTCATTGAAGTTTCATATCTATCATCTATAGTTATCAAATTTCATATATAATGGCCTATATATTGTTATAAACATAAATGAAATGCTTAACTCTAACATCAGAAAATATTTCTCACGTTTCTTGAATTCTTTGTCAAATTGGTTTTGAGCCTTGACATGCTTCTCTAGTGATATTTGGTAAAGGAGGATGCAACTTCAAGCATGATTCTGACAATTTTATTTTGAACTCATCACAATGTGGGAATTGAAGAATCAAATCCACAGTGCCCACTGCTCTCTGCCAGAAATGTGGAGAGTACTCCTTCAAAATCAGTGAAAAAATCTAATAAAACCAAAAAAGAGTTAAGTGAAGCTCAGGCTTCTGAATTCTCAGAAGAGAGTAAGGCAGAAAGGCAGTGGGAGACATTGAAAGATGGAAGTAGTCAGCCAACCAAAATATCTTCGAAGAGAAAGCAGGAAAGTAAGGATCAGTCTAATAATGGTTCAGCCCGGAGAAGGAAAATCCTGGGTGAAGAAAATATGGATGGTACTGAGACACAAGATGAAGAAAATATTCTTAACTCTCATGCTAAAATAGAGCTTAAAAATAGAAATCATTTCCTATTTTCCAACACACATGTCAATGAAATCATTTCTCCACTAGTAGATGGCAATAGTAAAAAATAGAGCTTATCAAAATTTTGAGTCTGTTCTGTTTAAAAGGTAGTTAGATTTAAGTTTTGTTTTGATCACATTGTTGTTGCTGGCATTCCATATTCAATCCAAGCTGGTGTAGCTTGTCAGAATGCCTTCAGTATAGCCTGGCATAATGGTAGGCAATATCTGTCAGTTACCCTCTATTTATATGTATATTTGGATCCAGCCAAGCCAAAAGTAATTTATATGACCAATTGGGACCAATTTTTTAATATAAACAACAAAGGCATAGACATGGATAGAGAGATGAATGGATTAAATGCACATTGTTAGATTGAAAACAAAGCAGGCATGGGGATGTACTCATGCATAACTCAAACGATAAGCCTGTTACCATAGAGAAGTAAATAAACATTACCACAAGTATTTACCTGAGACCATGGAAGTAAAATTTAAATATAAATGACAGAAACATAAATCTCGATATATAATCCCAAAATAAATTCATGCAGTCAGTAGTCAGTCTCTGAAACTTTGGCACAGGCAATTTTCCAAAGCTGTTAATACAAAAAAAAAAGATTACTAGTCAAGTCACAGTTATATTGCTTAGATGTCACAATCAACTCTTACTTATATTGACCAGAGGTTATGCACCTCAACTCATTTGCATGCTCTCTCCCATAACCAACGATTTTGTGGCTGGTGCTACAGGACCCAAATTCTAGATCTCTTCATACAGAGGAAAATTAGCATAGTTCAAAACCCTCCAAACCTCCACCCTGCACTTGGAGGAATTAAAACCTTTTCCTTGCTTATCTAAAAGATCAGTGCCACCCAATTGGCAATAATACCTCGAAAGCTATCAAATTATTAAAGTTGTTATTATCCATCCTTCTTTATTACAATGATTCTCAAAGGACAACCAAAATCGTTTGGAAATTAACAGGGTTGGATGTCTTAAAAATATTGAGTGAACCTTGTATATGGGTTTGATAAGAAATCGTCTCCATTACATAATGGGGAAAAATACAAACTCAACATATCCCAAAGGGACTTCAGAGTTCATGCAAGACAGCTAAGAGAGTGTTATCTTCCCTCGTCTCTACAAAAACCAGGACCAACATTAAAAAATTAGGAGAGTGGGAAAATTATCAATGAACATTTTATCTGTTTCAAAAATCCATTGATAATGACAAATTATAAAACCCAGATTCACAAAATTGTCTTAGTGGGAAGTTCTAAAGGAATACCCAAAGTGTAGGAGTTGCTTAGAGATTTCTTCCATGGAGAAAAGGAGTACTATAAGGCCATCCAATCTAATGAGGTAAACCTCATACTTTGAGAAGTCACTCACCTTAGTCCAGAAGTATTCCAACAATATCTAACCATACCTTCATATTCAAGGAAACTATTAGATATAATCCTTAGAAGTTGAGATAAGATAGAATTTATGAGACAATCATGTCATGTATATAGAATTCATGAGCTTTGGCACTAATTGTGGATAAGCTGAAAGATTAGCTCAAATGCAATATCTGAAAGACTAACTTTTGTAGAAATACTCGAGTAAATGAGAGCAATTGAGGAATGAAATGTATGTGTGAGATCTTCCATTTGGAATACCATCTAGATTTTGTTTACTATCTCTGTCATCAACACCTTGGCATGTTCCATGTTCTACCTATGAATGTAATGGAACAGGGTGCAAATGCAAATTAACATTCCCTACCTTTTTTTTTGAAAAATACATCCTATATTCTTAGAAAAATATTTACAAAAATAAATGCAGAAAATGACTAAAGAAGAAATAACTTGTAATCAACTATGTAGCATATAAATTGCACTCTTGACATCTTTGTGAGCCAACATGCCATTCTTCTACCTTTACAAGCTGCGGGAGAGAGTTGTCAATCATGGAGACTATGGTTTGCCTCTAGAAATGATATCCTTTTTTTAAGAATACTTGATTTAAATAAATTTGTGATATAAGATGATAAAAAGGAAAAATAAAGTATGGCAAGTTTGTTCTAGTGAAGTAAAGAAGAGCACCTCTGGTGAATCTGTGCCTTTAAAGGGGACAACCATCAAAAATTCCTTTCCATGTGTTGGATTAAACCCAAAGTAAGCCCTCCATGTGTTGGATTAAACCCAAAGTGAGGGGATTAGTTGCTTTGGTGATAATGATAACTCTTCTCAAGAATCTGGAATATGGATGGTGTCAAAATATCAAGAATCTAGAATATGGATGGTGTCAAAATATCAAGAATATCGAATCATCCTTTCTTTCCCTTGATTTTTCTCATGTCTACAGAGAATACAACAAGAAGGCAGATGGCTTATCCAATGAGGCACTCTCTATGGCATCTGGCCTCTTACAGTTCATTAAAATATGTGAAGGTGAAATATTTGGGAATGGATCGATGAAGCTCTTTTAATTTGAGTCTTTCACATATTTGATGTCTATTTTTTCAAGAGTGACATAATTTAGATTTTTTACATCCTTTGGATGTCTGAGGCAGATGTTGATCGCCTATTGTATCAGTTTCTTCGTAGGTCCATAAGTGCCTCCCTGGATAAGCCATGACTGGGTTCTTCTTGTATTCCCTTGTAGACATCTTTTGAAGTCAGGATGAAGATGGGATGTATTCCTTGGTATTTTGATCTTGGTGGTGAATTTGGTTATCTGACCTCTCAATTTAGCTATTTGGAAGAGTCTCTGAACTAGATGTCTTTATATGAAGTTTGATAATTCATTTTTGGCATATTATAACCTTTAAAACACATTTTATGCATCCTATTATATGCCCCTTTCTTACAACCTAAAAGGTGACCAGTCCAATGTTGATAGAGAATATTTCATAGCATATCTTCTACATAGATAAATTATTTAATAGAAGAAGAGTAATTTCAGAACTATATTTAATACTAATTGTCGTTACATGAAGTTTGATAATTCATTTTTTTCAAATTATATAACATTTATAAAACATGTTATGCCTTCTATAGTATATGTTCCTTGTTTACCAAAAGGTGACAAGTCGAATGTTATGTTAAAAAAGGATGTGTCATCACATATCTTCTACATAGCTAAAAACTTGTGTAAGAGTAATTCCAGCAGTGTCTACATCAGTTTGACTAGGTCTACAATGTTGATGATAAAAGGAGTATGCATATTAGGATTATGATGTGAAATTAAATGCCTCCCTTCCAAAATCTTGTTGATTTCTCCTTGTTACCTTTCATTAGAGCTACAATACCTATTCACAGTAATGTGAGAGATTTAGGTCGCTTAAAGTGTTATGGCTGCAATTTCATTGTGTTTTTGAGATGTGGAAGCTCTACCAACTATTTAATCTTCACCATTTGGATGCAAAATTGATCTCAAAGATCTAGGGAGTGAATTTAAGAGTTGTTGAATTTATGTGGGAAGTTTCCAAAATGGTTTACTTGAGCTTTGTGAGTGACTATTGAACAAATTTATCTCTCCTTGGACCATTCTTCATTTATTAGGTGAGTTCACTTATTACTAAGTTTTTTTTCTTACCCCAAGACCAAACACCATGTAGAATAGGGCTTAGGCTTGCAGGTTGGGAATATTAGTCAATTAATATGTTTTTATCATTTCCTAGAGTGGATTGTAATGCTTGGGGAATTTCCATAAAAAAGAACAAGACTAAATTCCAAAAAGAACAAAGACCTTTGATCACCTCTATGTTTTTTCATCTCTTGTTTTGATCACCTTTTGATCTTTTGCAGGTACGTTGAAGCTGACTCTTCAGTTTGGGGAGGGCTATTTGAATAAGCCACTAACAATACATTTTTCTTCAAGGTGTTTCATCCCGATAGAAAGATTTCTTCATCCTTTTTAGATATTTGAATTGAAAGTGCATACTTTGCTTCCTAGCTCTTTGTTTTATTAATGAGCTAATATGCATGTGTAAATTTGAATTACTTTTTGTTTTTCATTTATTTATGGATGCACTCACCTCATTTCATAGCCTTATTATATCCAAAATTTTGAAAAAAATGTTATAATTTTATTCATTTCTTACCCAACTAAAAGGTACACATGGATGTAAATGCAGATGGATCCAAGTGATGTTGTGGAATTTGGAATTTTTATTGGTGAAGAGAATTGTCCCGTTGGCACAGTCCAGTGTCAAAAAGGCTGTACATATGCTGATATCCATTCTGGAATTCTGAATGATGAAGTCTTCAATATCCTTTTGAATTTATTATTGGATCAACTAGATGTCCTTTAAATGCATTGTAAGAGAAAAGAAGGAAACCTACAACAACAAATGTAGGAATTAAGAGGAAAGTATGCACGATGGTTGTAGATACATTGGAGTCAAATGTAATGGAGGAAACGCCAATCTCTGAAAACATTAAAGGGAATGTGGAGGAACCTATGCATAAACAACCAAGAGTTGATAATGTGTCCGAGTCAGTGGAACAAGTTGTGGTTGATCCTAATGTATTGGCATCTTGGCAACATAAAGTGAACAGTTTAACGGAAGAGTTTGTCAAGGAGAAGCTGACACTAAAGGTATATTTAGAAAATGGAAAACCTAATATAAAGATCCATTGTGAAATTTGTGGCATTGATTATGGAACGGGGGAAGTATCCTTGGTAGCGCGAACAATTCGTAACTTCAAAAACCATCATATGAAAATAGGGTCCCATCAACGTCAAATTTCAATGTTGGGAATTAATGAAATGTGTGAAATTCCTTCAGGTAACAAAGAAAAGAAGACAATAGTGGCTAGAGATCAACTTGAGATTGATCAAGCAATCAAACTTCTACATGATTTCAACCAAACGCAAGAGCCTAATTTGTTCAAGGTGGTGGAAGCAACACTTGCAAATTACGAGGACAAGAAAAAAGTAAGAGTGGAATGTACACGATGCAATAGATGGTTCTCTTTGGTGCAAACAAGTGGTAATATTGTCAGTTCTCTAAATGAACACATGAAATCAAAGAATCACACTACTAATACTACAGTTGAGGCTTCACATGATACAGTTGTGTTGAGGAGTGGAACAGTTGGGAGACCGAAGAATCCTACCAATGAAAAGTCCCAACAAAGTTTGTCTAAGTTCTTGATCCCATCACTACCATCATCATTACATGGGGATTCTACACATCCACATCCTTCTACTTCAGGTGTGGAAATTACCCAAGTTTTAATTTAATTTGAATTTGAGTATGCACATTACTTTATTTATTATTACTTGTTAGTAGCAGTTAGTAGATCATTAACCAAGGCGTTTTTTATGATCTTGTTCTAGGACAAATATTTCCCTCAATATTATTATGTTGGGGGTATTGGGATCCCTATATTGAGAGAAGAGGGGAGATATTGG
The DNA here is from genome assembly GCA_001517045.1 of Pseudotsuga menziesii. NCBI lineage: Eukaryota > Viridiplantae > Streptophyta > Pinopsida > Pinales > Pinaceae > Pseudotsuga > Pseudotsuga menziesii. The sequence goes on from LPNX010120114.1 coordinate 7,041, forward strand.
ACACAAAGGTTCTAATGGATGACCAATGTGGTGGAAAAATGTGGGCCATAGAGAAACATACCATGAGAACACTAAATTATCATGGTATTGAATGAAGTATTAATGGTACCTACAGACATATTCATTGCAATAGGGTTTCTGAAATAGGAATACATTTTGATTCATTGACATGCAATTTTTGTAAGATTATACCTAATTGTGATGACTTTCGAATGGGTTTATATCGTGAATCAAGGAGCAAAATGAAAAGACATGGGAGAGATATAGGGAAAGGGAGAAGGTTGAACCATTTGACTCAAAATGAACTCAAAATTGTTGCAAGAGAAGTAAATACTACACATAGGTTAACAATGCGATCTCTTTCGTGGGAGAGGACAAAGGTTGCTACACTATCTATAATAACAAGGTCTCTAAGGGAAAATTTGTTCGAATCTGCAGGAAGAAAGGATGTGTTCAGGTTTTGCAAGGATGTGTGTGAGGCTCATAAGCAAGGAAAATTACAAGGTAAAGATGCAATTTGGGAATTTTTTCAAGATATATTTCACAACCTAGTTCGTTCAAAGTCGGGTAGAAGGTATAGTGCATCCACTCAATCCATTTATGAGATGATTAAGTTATGGGAAGGTCCTAGATTACATAGATTTATTAGCTTGAATCTGGATGGCCCTTCGATATCTATGACTTTAAGGCAAGTTAGAAAATCATTGACATATATCCCATGGGAGCAAGAGTACATTTTAGATTCAATCGAAAAAGTTTATGCTTCCTATAAATCCAAACATGGTATAGAGGGCCCAATTCCCGTATGCCTTGCTCAAGATGAAACTATTGTGAAAAAATATGTAAGGTGGGTAGCAAAAAGTGATACATTGGTGGGTTTTTGTGGTAAGAAAGAAGAACATAAGTGCCAATCACATTTCTTGGTGACAGTTGGTGAGAGCGCTGTAGGCTATGAGATTATTACAGATGCCTTCAAGAATTGTGTGATTGGCCATTATGCACGTGTTATTATTGCAAACCCTTTACATGAGAAGCTTCCTCATTTGGTTGTGGTTGTTCATCCAACATGCAATAGGTTTGATGCAAATTATGTCCATCGACAATGGGAAAAAGTAGAAGACCTATGGAAGAAACATGTGGAATATTTTTTAGGACCTATTATTGGTCATTCCTTAGATGGGGATAGTAGGAGAAGAATGCTTATGCTGAATGATTATTACTCAACGACAGGCATGAGATATCAAATTCCTTGGGAAGGTTGGAGACTAAATGGGTTTAATGATGGCTTTAAAGTAACAAGACTTCATGACCAGGATTACATCCACAATGGCAAAAAGCTAGTGAATCCTTTGTCTAGTGGTCGACGAGATTTAATTGTTGGAAAAGAGTTGATTAGTTTTAGCCATGTAAGAATAGTTTATAACAATTTTAAAGTGGATGACCACAAGGTTAAAATTGAGGATATAGAGAGGATTGATTGCCAAAACTGGGTTTCAGCACAACGCATTGCTTCAAGGCATGTCCAGAGGTGCTTGAAGGAAATGAGATGTACAGGTTGCAGGATAGAGAGGACGTTGGGTACAGAGACCTATCTAGTAATCGTTGCTGACTATATTGATATTTTTTTGTCTCCTAGTTTAACTCTTTGGGAAAGAGTGCGAAATTATTCAAGAGTCCATCATTTCTTCACCTTATGGCTATGTTGGGTTAGAGCACAGGAAAATACTAATGTCAACATTAATTTCATTAGTAGAGAGGCATATCAAGATGTGAAACTTTCTTGCCACTTTGCGGTTTTGTTGATGAGATTATTTCATGATCAATACTCTAACTTACCATGTGCATTGCACCTGACTGGGTCAGATGTATGTGAGAACTTCTTTAGCAAAGTCGGTGGCATGGTTGGAGTGGAGAGGGCATATGATTTTTGTTGACTTACTTCATGCTATTGGAACCCTTAATAGAGTTGTTGAAGAAGAATCGAATCCCAAAGGGCTTCATTTCAATAAATATCATAAGAAACAAATGAGTATTTGGAACAAATTGCATCAACAAACAGTAGATGAAGGTGATGTCTTGTCACAATATGATTTAATTTCCACTGATAATAAATTTATAGAAGCTCTCAAGATAGGATTGGAGGATGCACAAGGAATTTTACAAGGTCTTGGCATACAACCAAAAAGACACACAAAATATTCTTGGTGGTTTAAACCATGGATAGAGGATCACAATGTTCCAACATTTGAAGATGTGGATGAAGTAGTTGATAATTCTCCACCGAGTCATTCGACATCCATATTCCAATATTCGTCTTTTATGGTACTCAATGATAGTGAATTGCAAATGATGGAAAGTGAGTGGAGGCATGAGTTGGATGGAATTTTAGATTCCGTTGATGAAAATGTAAACATATCTACCAAACCAATGGTGGAGCTCGATGGAAAGGACATGTACAAATCTTGTTTGGTGAGTCAATTGAATGGAAACCTGACATTATCGAAATATAGATTGACTAAAGTGAGGAATGGAGTATACTTTAGGAGAGATGAGAGGGCCCCCAAAAAGGGCGTTGCAATTGGTTTTGGAATTGGATCAGATTGTGCAGTGTTGATTGAGAGCAAGTCTATAGCTGTAGTTGAACGTACTACAAGAAAAGGTGTATCTCAAAGTACAAAGCACGACGATTCTTCTAGGACTTGGTACATTGAAAGAGTTCAAATAATAAGAAAGAAGGATGGTAATAGGGTGTTTGATTACCATAATGACATTGATATTTTGGATAGGCCTGAAGGCGTTGAGCTTCAATGTTTTTGGTACAATAGAATAAAGGGGCAATGCATGTACAAGTATGATTCAACAGATCATCTATTCATACAACTTGAATCTATTATAGCAACGGTAAACCTATCATAAAATATCAAGAAAGACACATACAAGTTAGAAGAAGGTGACCACAGAATTTTTGAGGATTTCATTAAAAATTTAAATAGGGTGAAGTTTTCAAACCATTCTAATTTACACCTTCCATGTGGTCACTTTGCACCAGCATGACTGTGAATCTGTTGGATTTTGGGTCCTCCGCCAGCGTGACCGTGGCATGTTTCTTGGGTGGACTGTGGGTTCTTCCACAGTGTAACCATGAGTCTATTTCTTGGTGGAATGTGGCTCCTTCATCAACGTGACCATGATTTATTTCTTTTGCACTTTCTTGGTGGACTATGGGTCCTTCAACAAGGCTGAAAAACATTTTCCTTAGTGATACCTTGAGAGGTCCTTCTCCAGCATGACTATGATCTGTTTTATTGGGTGGAATTTGGGTCATTCACCAGTGTGAAAGTGATCTATTTCTTGGTGGACTATGGGTGCTTCACCAGCATGACTGTGATCTGTTTTCTTGAGTGGACTGTGGTTCCTTCCCCAATATGACCATGATATTTTTTCTTGCTGGACTATGTGTTCTTGTCCAGCATGACCATGATCAATTTTCTCGGGTGGACTATGGGTCCTTCCCTACCATGACCATGAGCCTGTTTTCTTGTGTGGGTTGTGGGGTCTTCCCAGTGTGACATTGAGTTTCACTTTGTGGGTGGACTGTATTTTTTCAAGCATGACTATGCAAAGTATGCTTCTGTGTCTCTGCAGTATGTGAATTCAACCTTACCCAGCATGACTGTGTTGACAGATTGACTGTACTGAGTATGAATGTGCTTGTTGACTAAGAAGTCTGGGTCAGTATGTTGTCTATATGCTTATGATTTAACCCTCTATGGATCTCTCGCAAGGTACATAAATTGTTTGTTTATATTGACTTGTCCCTTCGGTGACAAGATCAAATCTGAAAAATCTGAGTATATACTTGATTCAAATATTGGTTATGATTGTTTACTATTGATATCTACTGTGCATTACCTTATCATGTTGTTATTGTACATGGAATTTGATGATTCTCGAGGACCAACTTTAATGCAGTGAATAATGGAGCGTTACGTTGAAAGAGATGAAAATTATGTTTGTTTGGTTTTATTGAAAAGTATTGGTTTTCTTGAAAAGTATAGGAAGCTTACTTTATAATTCTCTTTTCCTTTTACTTTATAATTTTCTTGAAAAGTATAGGAAGCTTACTTTATAATTCTCTTTTCCTTTTACTTTATAATTTTCTTGAAAAGTACTTGCAGGTCTGAAGGAGAACAATGAAGTTCTTTTACGGTGGATATGACCCATGTATTAAAGTATATGCAAATGGATATTTAAATAGGGTTGATGTTCAAGAAGCTCTTCATGCAAATGTTACAAGGATTCCTTTCAAATGGGCAATCTGCAAGTGGGTATCTGTATTCTAATATCTAATAAGGTCATGTTATTTGTGATTCTAGATCATTTTAACTCTGGATATATTGGGATACAAAATGTTTGAGGGGAAAATCTCTTCACTAATTATACTGACTGGGTAGCAGACCTTGGTCATGTGATGTGGTCAGGGAAGGGCAGCTCATTTTCCAAATCCTCTGAATTTCTTTGAATTTCTCAAATCCTCTTATTGTGAGGGACTTTGACCCAAATTATTGTATGTGGGCATATGGCATGAATATATTTGACTTGCAAGAATGGAAAAAGCAGGACATGACAACGATCTATCATAAATGGAAAAACCTTGTAAAGTATACATTGACATTTTGATTTTGTTATCCTCGTGCTTTATTTGTGGTTTCTGCAATGAAGTGACATTACCATTTGGTTTTGTCTAAAAATGGACTTTGATGCTTTTTATATTACAACAAGGACAAATAGCTATGGAAACTGGGCAGCCTGCCACTTGGGCCGATTACCTTTTACAACCTTAATTATGCACTAGGAGAACCCCTAATATTTAATGCCCTGGTGACATTCAACTTGAGAAAAGGAAAAAATTGCATAAATAGAACTTTGTTTTCTTTTCCAACCCCCATAAAGGACTTTCCTACATTGATCCTGCATTCCATTAGCCAAACAATATAGGTCGAGTACTTCTCTTAAATTTTTAGCATCTTTCTGCAAACCATCGCAAAACAGAAGAATATCATCCACAAACAAAAGATGAGACAAAAATAATTTGGTTCCCACCTCTATACCTCTAAAAGCCCCCAATTTTTTGGCCTCTAAAAGAGCTTTGTTAAGCCCTTTTGCTACCTCAATTGAATGAAAATCTTCCTGAGCCACCCTTACAACCTTATGAATATTTCAAGGACAAAATCTCAAATAAATTATTCTTCTCCTTACAGATATCTCTCTCTCTCCTATGTGCAATAGACAAGTGAGCATGTGTGTCCAAATGAGGAGCATGTCTCTTCTATTTATACTTTATCTTCCACTTCAATTTTTTCCTAACTAGGTCATCCCCAACAAAATTACTGGGTTGACTTACCTAGGAAGACTCAAAACAATATAATATTCCTTTCTCGATGGTTCTATCGACCCGACTTAGAATGAAGGTTTTACCTTATGACTCTATGATGAAAAAATACAATAATACCATCATGATGGAGGAATGATCCATCTCCAATATATTACAATAATAAAATACAATAAAATATTCTTCAAAGTTACAATATTTCACGATTCCCTCTTAACGAGAATGGTATTCTACTGACAACAACAACATCAACTGTAGGAGCAAGGAGAGAGAGCATCATTAACAACATCATGGTGATACATATATAAATCATCGAAATTTTTCTTCAACAACATCAACAACTAGAATAGTTACTTGAACATCTTCAATATCTTCAGTACTGGAGCATCATCTTATAAACCACGGAGTCTTCATCTTCAATATGCATCTTCTTGCAGCACTAGATCACTCGATCATCTACCGCAACGCTTGATATTTCAATCAGCAACAACATCATCTACATCAACACTTGATCTTTCGATCAACAAAAACATTATCTGCAACAACTCTTGATCTTTCGATCATCAACAACATCATCTACAACAACACTTGATATTTTGATTAACAACAACATTATCTGCAACAACACTTGATCTTTTTATCAAGAACAACATCATCTACACCAGCAAAACCTGTAACACACATGATCTAATTACAGGATGATCAATCCCTTTCACTTTAGGATGTAAGTCCAAGGATGATGCAATCCTATCCACATCACTAAGACAAAAATATAAGGATCACTTTAGGACTAATTCTTAGGGATGATACAATCCCAACCACATCATGCAGAAAAAAGTATGTGGATCACTTTAGGACTATTGTTCAGGGATGATACAATCCCATCCACATCACAGAGACAAAGGCCTTCGGATCACTTTAGGAAAAATGTCCATGGATGATACAATCCCATCCAAATCACAAAGACAAAGGTGTGAAAATCACTTTAGAACTAATGTTCAGGGATGATATAATTCCATTCACATCATGAAGACAAAACACTAAGGATCATTTTAGGACTAATGTCTAGGGATGATACAATCCCATCCAAATCACAGAGACAAAAGTCTCCAGGTCACTTTAGGACTAATGTCTAGGTATGATACACTCCCATTGCAATATCATCATCACTACTCCCCCTTTCTAGGAATTTCCACCACTGCAACATCATCATCACTAATCCCCCTTTAGAGGAAGGCCCTTTCAAACTACACCAAGCTTGTCACGAAAGTATTCAAAATTTATTCAAGACAAAGGCTTAGTAAACGCATGAGAAACTTGCTATTTGGTGCTCACATACTAGAGCTTTATAGATCCCTCTTGTACCATACCCCATATATAAAAATATCAGAGTTCTACGTGCTTTGATTTATCATGAAATACTTGGTTCTCCATCATCTTTATACAACTCTTGTTGTCACATAAAATCATTGTGGTATCCAACTCGAGCTCAAATAGACTTGACATCAACTTTCAAATCCATATGGATTCACAACTAACATAACAAGATTATATATACTCTGCATCAAATGTGCTGAGAGCAACACTGGAGTGTTTCCTACTAAACCATGAGATCATGGAAGATCCGAGACAATAACATCCACATGAGGTGCTACTCGTGTCTAAGGAACTTCCATCCCAATATGCATCTTTATAACCATTTTTATAGTTGATTTTACCACATCGGGTAGATCATGTCTTTATGGACTTACCCATCCTCTGCAGGTCATGTTGGGAAACCTAGTCCAACCTACCACACCAAGTAGGTTGGACGGGGTTTATACATGAAATGAAGGTTGATCCAAGATTCCCTTCAATCCTCCTCTTGCTCCTCTTGCTCCAAGAGACCTGCAAAGAAATCTTAACCTTCCTCAGACAAAATAGACTATATGAAAGGATATTATGTTTACCAAAACATGAAACCATAATATGATCATAATCATCATATAATCACAAATAGAGATTAACTACACATGAACAAGGTTTTGAGAAGAGGAAGCCTACATCACATCTTTATTAATCATGAAAGAAGAACAAATTTTACCTTCTCTTCAAGCTAGACACATCTAGAAAACTACATCTAGTTCTTATGTTTCTCTTCTGCAAGGGTCTCAATCTCCGATCTTTGCAACACAAGCATGAAAATCTAGGGAAAAGGTGGGGGAATGAGTCCCAATTCCTCCAGCATAACAATGCAAAATATCAAGTACCCTCTCATGGATCTCTCTCCTTCTATTTTACCACACCAGGTAGAGGACTATTATAGCTGATTTTACCACACCAGTTACCCACCCTTTGCAGGTCATGCTAGGAAACCTCGTCCAACCTCTGTAGGTCATGTTGCACCCAACCACCTGGCGTCTATAAGTCATGTTGGGGGCACACACTCAACCTCTATGAACCATGTTGATGCCAACCACTTAGCCTTTACAGGTCATCTTGGGGGCAACCTCTTAGCCTCTGTAGGTCATGCTGGGGAGAAAAAGTCAAGCACTACTAGTCATGTTGACTCTATTGAAAAGAATAACCGTTCAAAACACAAGCTCAAGTTCACTTCTAGCCTTTGTGAGGGATACCACCTTACTCATCAATTCCTTGCAATCACAGAAGTACAAAGATTTTGGTTTCAAGGTTATCATGTTTTTTGAACACCCTGAAGTTTCTCAACAACCAGCCTCTCTTAGTGAGGTTGGACATAGTCACCAAACCTATGGTGGTCATGCTGGGGGAAACCAGTCAGCCACTACTATTCATGTTAACACAGTTGATAAAACTTGTTGTTTGAAAGGAAAACATAAGTTCTCTTGTAATCTATGCAAGGGAGATCATCTTAATCACCAGTTCGCTACTATTGTAGAGGTGAGAATAGTGTGGTTTGAGACTCAAGGATATCCTACTCCTAAACAACCTATAGTTTCTCAACAACCTACTCAACCTTTGGTTAATTAAGTGGTCGAATCAGTCTCATCTTTGGTTCACCCCACTCTTCTTTTGGAGAGTGATCCTCGTGTGATTGAACCAATATCATCTTTGGTCAATCCCACTCTCCCTTCGAAGAGTGACTTTCACAAAGCGATTGAATTGATTCCATATTCAATCAATCCTACTCTTCCTTTGCATAGTAAATTATATACTTGTCACATTTTCTTCACTTCCAGTTCAAAACTTACCACACTAGGGGGCACTCAATTCCTTTCAGATGAACCCCCACCAAGCTCTCAGATTGTTTCCTTTGATTGGGACAAACTAGTTGAGCTGCATCATCCTTTCAATGTACCTTTTCATATAAAGGTCAAAGTTGAACCATACATAATTTCTCGTTGTACTCTAGATGAAGGAGCCTCGGTTAGTATTTTATCTGCACATGCTTGGCAAGGCATGTGATCTTTGCATCTTGTGTCGACTTCAAGTCAATTACTAACTTTCGATAGAAGAACTAGTATATCCTTGGGAATTCTTACTGAAACACCTGTTACATTGGATGGGAAACCGTCTGTTGTAATGGATAATTCACCTAATAACCTAGGTCTGGGGGTTACCAACATACTATGACCTTGCAGACAATTTGATTATAAAAGCACAAATAGGAAATAGGGAAGTAGCAGGAACTTACTTGTAATAAACGAAGGTTGATCTAAGCTAACTCCTTCCTCTTTGCTTCACTTCTACAATCTCCAGGATAATTCCTCCTTCAACCTGTTAACAAATATTCTTCCAATATACAGTATGATTCATATATAAAGATGCAGGTTAGGCAAATCACATATCATAATGAAATATAAATATTTACCAAGCCACAACACATGAAACACAATATGGAAGAAGTAATATGCTTTATTAACAATAATAGAGGGAGTTTAGGTTACAACCCAATGTCTGAACAAGGGACTCCTCTGTCACCAAAGGACTCTGAGTTTCTCTGCTCCAAAGGTTCTGTAGAAAATCCACCAGCATAACAATGCAGAAATTCCAAGTCCCCCCTCATGGACCTCCCTACCTCTATTTATATGGGGGAAATAAGGTAGTTTTGAAGGTTGGATAAGTTACAGCAGTTAAGAAAATTAAGTTAAATGAATCAACTAATCTCCAATTAACTCATGTTTTAATGTTTTAAATGCTAAGAGGCACATTCGTGGGTTTTCCTTAAGGAAAATCGTGAATGTACAAAAAACGCATTTTTAGGGTATTTCTGGGTATTTTCAGACTTTGGTGTCTTCTAGAAAGTTTTATATAACTGAAATATATTTCCAACGGCGTAGAAATGAGGTCAAACGGAGTTACAGAACTCAAGATATGGGTCCTCCAATATAGGTGTTTTTTCAGTGACTTTCAATGACTTTCATGAAACAATGGGAAAGTGGTCACAGGCAGAGATAAAGGCAGAAATGTATTCCATAATAAGCCAAGCTATAGTATTCTAGGAAAACCTCAATCCATAAGTGTCATTTTGCGCACCGACATAAGGAAATTCGGCACTCGAACGGAGAGGTGTCATTCTGGTGTATAACAGATGCCCCCTAATGTGTGAGGTTAGAGGGGAAGACGATAGCCAAAATACATTATAAAGGAAAAAGCTGAGTATGGAGAGAGCAGAGAATCCAAGATCAAAAGGCTCGAGTGAAGGTACCTGAAAGAGAGATAAATGTCAGAAAAGCTGATCTCTGGTACATACAAGTCCATATACATAACATCGCCATAAAGATACAGGCGGATCCAACATATGTATAACTGATGAAACTATCATGGTCGCTCAATATGAAAAAAGGCGCCATATCAAATCTAAAGGAGCCATGGCCACAAATGAACAAGGTGGATCCATGCTCAACAATCGATCATAGCCACAAAAAATACAAGGTGGATCTATGTCTCAGCAAAATGTCATATAAAGTATAACAAGGTCTTGCGCAGCTTGGGAAATAGTAAAAAATAACAATGCTACTGTCGGCCCAAGGTCTTCAATCCAAACCGCCCAAAAAAGGTATGAATCCTAACCATGCGAATAAAGGAGTTGAAGTCGAACATGGAGGAAACCGTTTGATTACCGGTCAATAATGAAAACCGTTAACAAACGCGAGGGAAACCACCATTAATGAAAATGGTCCCCAAGGTACCTAGTACATTCTAACAAGTGTGATTACAAGGACTTGAAGTCGAACACTTGAAGAATCCATCGAGTAGGAGACAATAAGGGTATCCCCACTACCCAATAGCGAGGGAAATTGCCAGTGAGGACAACAATTCCCAAGGTACTGTCATAAAACTCTAAATATCATTCCCAGAGCAAGAGGTGTTGCAGTCGATAGGAAGAGATCCGTTGGAAGGAAGGCATTAAGGCATCCTTCATCATCCAACACGAGGTAACTCCAAGACTAATTGGATCTGGAATTGGTACTGAATTTCACAAAAAGAACCACTGTAGACATGATGTAATGAACTGATACCAGGGAATGGCCGACACAAAAGGTCAAGGCAACTGCAGAATGGCTGACAAAGGTTTAATCCTTGAACAGTGAGCACGACACAAAAGTGACTTAGGCAGCTTTTGACACAAAATAGGACCAACGAAACAAATCTGCAATGTAGGAGACATTGACAGATTCCCCATATAATTGGAAAAGAGATCAACTGGAGGAGTAAGGAAACTCTGAATCAGGATAAGGTCAAAAGACTAGGACCCAACTGTTGATAGACTCAAAACTGGTGCTTTGTTCAAGGAAACAAGACTTGCTGCCATGATGTAAAAAGACATGGAAATAAACCTTCCCCTTCCCTTATTTCTTGTAAAGGTTTAACGAGTCCAAGAAAGCAAACTCGGGACCATCTTCATTTTTTGACAAGCTCGAAGAAAAGAAAGAAGAATGCTTGATAAGGCACTGATTCATGGATTTTACGAGCCCGAACTAGTACATGCTCGACGGTGTTTTCATAGTTTAGAGAGTCTGAAAACTCCAAAGAAGACTCCAGGGGGGTCCTTTTTCATACAATTTAGTCTCCTAAGGCCGAAAAAGTATAAAACAAACCAGAGAAGAACTCTCTTAACTTCCGAAGAAGAAAAGGCGCACCTTTTTCGTAATTAGTCGGGAAGGTCCGAAAAAGGTTAAATTACCACCTACCCAACGCTCCTTCAAAAGCAGCATATAGCCTGAGTTTTACGAGTGTGAAGGAAGGCAAGATCACTCGGAAAGATCCATTTGAGTACGAGAAATGGAGCTTACAACAATAAACTCGATGCTTTGTTCTTTAGGGTTTAACTAGCATGACAAAGACATAAAGTACACTCGGAATATTTTTCATGGTTTGGTCCAGAGCACGAAAAAGAGAAAACTAAGCTCATACAGGGGGTTCCTTTTCCGTAATTTTAGTCCCTCAGGTCCGGAAAAGAGATAAACCTATGCCTGAGAATACTCTTCTCAATTCAGAAGAAAAGAGAGGGATCCTTTCTCGTATTATTCCACATGGTTCGAGAAAGAGATAACCTACCACCAATGTGGATGCCCATTCACATATTCTTAACGAGCCTGAATGGACAAGTTTACTCGGCAGTCAAGTCTATTTTGAGGAGTCAGACTTGGGCCTAAAGAAACTCATAATCTTTCCCGTGAAGTTTTAACGAGTCTGGAAAAGCCAACTTGCGGCCTCCTTACTGTTTTTAACGAGCTCGAAGGAGAGCAGAAAGAATGCTCTAAAGGAGGAGAGTCATAACTGAAAAAGAAGGTCAGACTGTATCAAAGACTCCAGGAAGACTTCATCCGAAGGGAGGAAATCATCCGAGATAGGACACATATCTGGACTTTCAAAAGGATGGACAGAGTGGAGAGAAGGTTCTACAATCTGTATAGGATGACTCACCCGATCAACTGCTGGGACCAAGTCCCGAGAAGGTAAGCATGAAAACAGAGGCTGCCTCTCAGTAGCAATTGGACACAAATAACAAGAAGCCACATAGTTCAC
>LPNX010120114.1:21870-38106 GCA_001517045.1 Pseudotsuga menziesii
TTCCCTAGCCCACAAGCCTAGCCTAAGCTAGTAGGTGGAAGGCCCTAAAAATAAAAGCTTACTAATAAATTTTAAATTTATATCATTTATTTTATGGGTTGTTTCTTACTCAGAGGGTAAATGACATGAAACTGATGTGATGTTTTGACTCAAAATTGAAAACAAAATGACTAAGCAAAGAGAAATGAGATGCAAAGAAGCAAATAGCTATTCTCTTTATATTTTCAAATAACTTGAAAGCCAAAAAAGATCGAATCTTTTTATATTTTTTAAATTTTCAAAACAATGCTATGCTATGCAATCTAGACTAATAGCCTAATCTACATGCACATAAAGAAAACATATGTTTTTGTATTTTTCTTTTATAAATGCAAAATAAAAATCAGCCTATCTACTTATGCAAACAAGTACTGAAAGCAAAGAAAATAGACAACTACTTTATACCCCGAAAACAAACCCTAGGTTTCCCTAAAGTTGAATATAAACCTCTTTTAAAAGGAAAGCTTACAAAAGTAAACAAGCCAACACTTTGGAATGAAAAGATTGAGCATAAAGACTGACATAAACAAAGGTCAAGAAGTCCCAAGCATCAATCTAACCTACAAACAAAGGCTGCTCAGTACCTTGTCCAACAAGGTCAAACCAAAGAAAGAAGTAGGGGGAAAAGCAAGAAATAAAAGTTCTTTTTTAATTTTCTTTTATAAGTGCAAAAGAAAAACTACCTACAAAGCAAAGCGTGCAGATAAAAAGAACAAAGCAAAAGGAACTTTGCTATGAAACCACCCAACAAACTCTAGACTGAACTAAAGTCAGCATAAACTCTACTTGGGAGGAAGGCTTGTATAAGAGACAAGTCAACAACTTTGGCAAAGTAAAGGTAACCAACAAAAGAAGAAGGGAACCAGCACCAACAAGCTTCTGAAATCAAACAAAGGCCACTAACAGAGGCTGATCAGAAACATAGGCCAAAAATCAGACCAAGCAAAGGAAACGGGTGAAAGAGCAAAGAGTAAATCCTAATGCTATAAAGGGGCTTACCACCTAGATAAAGAACAACAAAAGGAAAGACACAAACTCCCTGGATTCAAACACCCACAGAAGACATTAACAGACCCACCATGCACCTAAAATGCACTGTGCTTTGAGCAGACTTGGATCAAAATAAAGCAGGCAAGCAAGAATTACTCCAAGCAAAAAGACTCAAAGGCTTTTGGAAAAGCAGGCAGTGTGATCACCACAAGTCTTCAGACAAGTTACACAGCATTCATAAAGATAAACCACTCACAAACAGGGATTACCTGAAGAAGGGAACAAGAAAAAACTGACTTAAAAAATCCTAACTTCCAGGTATATACACGACTGTCTATAAGGGCAGGTCGCGAATGATACGCGACTGTTCAATGCAGCAACCCGTGCATACAAGACTGTATTCGCGACTGTCTAGAACAGCAACCCGCGCATAGGTAGAAAAATCCCAAAAAGGGTCAAAAACTACCCTAAGAAGGCAGGGGAAGTGTGTAATCAGACTGAAAAGGTGTTCCTAAGTGGCAAGAAGGACCTGAAACAATGCAAAAGCTGAAAGAAATCAAGAGAAAAACCCCAAACAGACAAGGCTCGTCCCCAATGGAGTCGCCAGTTCTGTTGTAAAGGAAAGTGTCCTATGGCTAGGGTTTAAGAGGCCATCAACGTACTGGGGTTGAAAGAGAGATGCACAATGTTTAGCAAGCATATAACAGCAAGTTTCAGAGATGAGAAAGATCCACACCTGATAAACTGAAGGCTGGTCCAAGCTTTCTCTTCAATCCTCTTCTTGCTCCTCTCGCTCCAAGAGACCTGCAAAACAGTTTATACCTTCCTCAAACCATTATGACCACATATAAGACAATGATAATCGAATAAACATAAACAAATGATCTGAATAACATCATCATATGATCAGAAACAGAGATTCAATCACACATTGAACAATGATTTGGGAAGAAGAAGGACATCACATCTTTATTAATCTTGAAAACAAGTACAAATATACCTTCTCTTCAAGTTGGCACCTCACGAAACCTTGATCTGGATCTGTTGCTTCTCTTCTCCAAAGAACTCAGCCTCCAAGCTCTGCAACACAAGGGAAGACCTCCAGGGAAAAGGTGTAGGCAAAGAGAGTCCCAATTCCTCCAGCATAACAATGCATAAATTCAAAGTCCCTTCTCTTCAGGTTGGCACCTCACGAAACCTTGATCTGGATCTGCTGCTTCTCTTCTCCAAAGAACTCAGCCTCCAAGCTCTGCAACACAAGGGGAAGACCTCCAAGGCAAAGGTGTGGGCAAAGAGAGTCCCGATTCCTCCAGCATAACAATGCAGAAATTCGATAGAAGAACTAGTATATCCTTGGGAATTCTTACTGAAACACCTGTTACATTGGATGGGAAACCGTCCTAGTTGATTTCATGGTTATACGGGACCCTTTGGACTTTAATATGCTCCTTGGGAGTGATTATGTATATGCCATGCAAGTTGTGGTGTCAACATTCTTTTGTGTGATGTACTTCAATCATAACAGAGACATTATCACTATGATGACTTGGATTTTCTTGATCTGTCTCGTGACCCAACTAGAGACCAAGCCTTTCCTTTATTGATTCCGAGTGTCTCAGTAGACACTACCCCACCCCGGGTGAGCTATGTGGCCTCATTTCCATCATGCTCATCTTGTACTGAAAATAAGTCTATGTGATCATGCTTGTGTTTTTGGGACTCAGTCCCAGCAGTTGACCACGTCATCGATCCTATACACACTGTGGATCTTCCTCTCCACCTTATTGATCCATTTGAAAGTTTAGATATGTTTCCTATCTTGAATGATCTACATCCTTCTAATGATGTCTTCCTATAGTATTTAAGGATCCTAAACTTTTACTTGGCCAATGTTTAATATTTTATATGGTAATAAGTTAAAAAAATAATTAGTCTTATACTTTTTTATTTTTTTAACCAATCTAATTTTATGAGATGACTTGGGATTTTTATTATAATAGAATGATACATTTTGGAAATTTAGTTGAGTCAAAAAAACGAATTATATATAATTTAGAATTTGAAAAAAAATTAAGTATTTGATATATCTAATTTTAAAGTTAATTTTAGTAATTTCTAACTTTTACAATATAATTATTTGATTTGAAATGAAGTTGGAAACAAATTAAATATCATACAAAATATTTTTGGATTTAAAAACTCAAAAACATATTTCTCATTAATTAAAAATTGTATTTAATTTTTTAATTAAAAAGTAAAACATGAATAAACAAATTTAAATATTTATAATTGTAATAGTGAAATATCCCATATATATATATATATATATATATATATTATTCATAATGATCCCTTCAATAAACCCAGACAAAATCCCTACTACTCATCCATAGTTGGGGACTATGGCTGGCTAGGAACGAAGCCATTTTCCAAGAAAAATCCAGCTCTCCTGAAGAAGTAGCAAGAAGGGGAATGGATATAATCTCATACTTTTCCCAAGCAAAAAACACACCTCCACCAAGAATTGTAGCCCCTGAACTAGTGAATGGAACACAGCTTGGGGCTTTTTTGATGGTGCCTCCCAAAATGCGACATGTGGAGGAGGTGCATGCTTATATCTAAACCAGAGTCATTATTTTCAAATTTCTTTGAGCCTGGGAACTGGAACCAACAACTATGCAAACCTCATGACATTGAAATTACTTCTCTGTTTTTCCATTGAAAGAAATTGCACACAGTTACAATTTTATGGTGACTCAATGGTGGTTATAAAATGGATGAATAAGATACATAAATGTAGAATTGCTTCTCTCGATGCATTATATGAAGAGACAACCCATTCTCTCTCATTATTTGAATCAATCTCTTTCACTCATGTCTACAGGGAGCGAAATAAGGAGGTGGACAAGCTCTCGAAGAAGGGTCTGACATTGCAATGGGGTGAATGGAAAATTTTGGAAACACAGGACTCCAAGGACACAGAATATCCGCACAGGCCTTTTATAAATCCTTCACTTTAAAATATTTTGTAAATTCAAAACATATAATTTTTTTGAAAGCATAGCTCACAACAGTTATCATGCACATGATGGAAACAATTTTCAGCTTATCAGTCTATGTACAGTTCGATGAATGGTACAATTTTTGTTTCAGGAAGTAGGCCTACATGATTTTTTTCAGCCATTAAGACAGCCTTTCTAGGACTAGTGTGGTCTCCTCAGATCCCAGAAGGGAGGAATAGTTACATCAGAATAGATGTAAGAACATGTATGTAAAGCTGCTTATAGCAGGAACAAAACACATACTATTTTTTTAGTATGCAAATCATGATTAATAAAAATCAGCTTTTTTTCTCTCGGAAAAAAAAATATATATATTATTGATAAAATATCTCCTTTATGATACATATAAATTTAGACGGCCCTTAAAATTTTTAAAGAAGAATTTGTTTCAATGAATTCTAACCATCATCATCATAAAAGGGCATAAACACCATATACATGATATAAATAACCTTACTAAAATAGGTAAAATGTTAGAGATTTAGCTCTGGAGGCCCTCCGCATGTTTGTGTCTTGTATGCGGAAGTGACCATGCACTAGCTAGGCTACTTTACTTTGTAATGTTGTTTTATAAAGTGTAAAGTGACTCTTATGTAAATGGGACTTTTTATAAAGTATTCCCTTGTTTTAATTTTATAAAGAGACTTTATGATAAAGTGCACTTAGTTCATAATGTAAATGTGACTTTATTAAAATTAAATGTAACCACTTTTAGGGGGAAAGTTTCTCAACCCTTGATCTTGAAAAGGAAAGATCTAATATTGACCTTTGGATTTAGGGATTGGGAAGGTGAAAAGTCACTCTCAAGTTATAAGAGAGAGCCTAGGGTAGTGTGCAAGACAAGTTGAAGGAAATCATTTCCAAGTGTGAGCATTTGGCTAAGTTATTTGTAGAGAGAGAGGGAGTTGCAAATTTTCTCAAGTGGGCATGAATCCCAAGGAGAATTTTTTTTTCTCAAGAGGGCATGAATCCCAAGGAGATGGGAATTTTTCAAGGCATTTAGTTTCTACTGAGTTGTATTGTTCTGTGCAGTTCGTATGGTACAACAAAGGCACATTTTTTGAGGAAAAATTTATGGCCACGATTTTTGAGGAGAAGTGAATTTTTTTCAAGAACATAAACTCGTACAGTCCATACTATTCCATATAGTTTGTACCATTCCGTACATTCTACTGCTGGCATGGAAATCAAGGTGGGCATAGAATTCGAGGTGGGCACAAAAATCGAGAAATCTAGTATAGTCAATGCTGAAATAAATGTTGTTGTAAATCATTTTTCTGTGTGATAAATGCTGCAATAAAATTCTCGTGGATTGGTTTTCCCTGCAGTGGGGTTTTTCCAGGGTCACATTGACCAAAAATCTATTGTTTTATGGGTTTATCAGTCTGTTGTTTTTTACATGTATTTCTGCTTCTACAGACTTAGTTTTTCAGTGTTTTAGCTTCATGGTTGTTGGGTTTTATGCATGTGAAGTATTTTTACTTAATGACAGTTAAATTCTAAAATATGGGCTTAACTAAGTGTTTGGAAAAAGTTTAATTTTTTGTCAATATTTCTACATGGTATCAGAGCTAAGGCTCTGAGTTTACAGTTGATTGTGGGGACAACAGTAGTGTTGAGTTATTGGGAAAGGGTTATTGTTTTGTTTTTTAACAACTTGTTTGTTGGAAAAAAGATGTGACTTGCATGTGGTGGGGAAGAGTGAAGATATTTTTATTTTGTTGGTCTGTTTTTTTTCTTTGATAGAAGAGATGGCTGCATGCATTAGATATGAGGATCGGTTGGATGGTATGTCCAACTACTTGTAGTGGAAATTTAGGATGACTGTTTTTCTCAAAGAAAACTGACTATGAACCATAGTTAGCACCATGGTAACTCCTCTTGCATCTGATCCTATTGCTTTGGATATTCATGAGGCAAAAGAGGCAAAATACCAAAGATTGATTTTGGATGGTATTAGGGACCACCTTATTCCACACGTAGCTGAGAAGAATACTGCTTATGAAATGTGGAATTCATTGAAAGGCTTGTATGAGGCTAAAAACGAGAACTAGATAATAGCTCTCAAGGAACAATTGCAGGGAACTAAGATGGCCAAGGGTGGCCCAAGTGAAAGATGAGCTAGATGCAGTTGGAGAACTCATCTCTGATTCTGAGTTAGTGTGGGTAGCCTTAAAAGGATTCACTAAGGAATGGGAAGTCTTTGTGAAGTTTGTGGTTGCTCGAGAAAACCTTCCAGATTAGAGCATATTATGGGATGATTTCACTCAAGAGGAGATTCAGGAAGGATCTCAAGGTAGTGGAAAAAAGGAGGGTGCTAGTGAAGACAATGTTGCTCTTTCTTCTAAGAGAAAGAAAAATCCCAAAAAGGACTTGAGCAAAGTTCGATGTTTGGCTTGCAACCGGTATGGACATTATGCTTCTCAGTGTCCTAAGAAGAAGATGAAGAAGAAGGAAGAAGATATAATTGTTGTAGCTATAGTAGAGGAAGCAGAATTTGTGAGAAGATTCAAGAAGGAATTCTCATTGTCTCCCTTATTTATAGTACTGGAAGTAATTGAGTAGTTCAGAATGGTACTTTGTATATTGACAATGGAGCCTCAGGTCATATGACTAGAATATGGAATTTATTTTGTATCATTGTTGAGACTTGTCCTGATTGGTTTGTTCAGTCAGAAGGGGGACATGCACGTGTTATGTGAGGAGTTGGAAAATTCATATTGAAACTTAGTCATGGAGGATACCTTGATCACAGCGGGGTCCTCTTTGCTCCAGGGATGAGGGTAAACTTGCTCTCGGTCTCAGCCGTGGAAGACGCAAGGTATTCAACATTGTTCTGGAGGGGACATGTGTACATTTTTCTAGATAGAGATGACCTGGGAGATGTTTATATATACTCAAAGAGAGTGGGTGTAATGTCCTCAACCCTCTAACTGGCGAAGAGGATCGTACCATAATACTACTGCTATCTACCCCAAAAACTAGCCCCATGAACATACATTGACAAAAATTGAAATGCATTGAAGTAAAACATGCATAGATGCATAATTATTTATCATACAATGGAAGCAACTACATTTCATTCAAGCATTATCACATTTTAACATGTTCATCATTTTCATTAAACATCAAATACAATTGCAGAGATGAAATAGGTAAGAATACTTATCTTATGAACAAACTCGTCCCGCAACCAGCTATGTTGCTGCAACGTTCCACCCAACCATAGGCAAGTGTGCTCCTTAATTTCTCAGCAACAATTCCACCCTTGAGCTGGGAATGATTCCCACAAGGAATAAGGAAACTGAGTAGGCTCACACATAGCCAAGGATACCACAAAATTCAACCAAGCCAACACAGTTGGGTTTATCAGGCTATCAAGGAGCTAGGAAAAGCTGACTGCTAAGCTGGTGGGCTCACTAAAGAGCTAAGGACACCTACACCAGAAGTAGCCTGACTTTTAGGACACCCACACACACCCAACACAAGGAATCGGGACCTTCTCTGTTGCACAGTCCCTTAGCTCCTGACTTCCCTTCTAGTTCTATTCAAGGGGTGTGGAGAAGAAAGCCATCCCTCTATCTCTGTCTATGAGGATCCCGAACACACCAAGTTTATCAAGAATACCAAACCTTCATTCCCAATCCAAAACTATCCAAATACCAACCACTACATACAAACAGCAAAATTGAGCAATTCTCAGTCTTGGGAAAGAAAAAGGGAAACATCACTGTAGCCAAAATGGTGATACCCAGCTCACACTGAGCAAGATAATCCTATATTTTTTTTCCCTAACATGGCCAAAACAACTCAGCAATAATCCACACTCATGGGGAAAACATCAACCACGATTCCTCCACTAAAAAAAATTGGAAAGATAGAGCCCGATTAGGAAGGGAATCAAACGTAACATACTCTCAGCGTGGAGATCGATTGATATACAAACACCCACAAAACCTGCAAAGTGACTACACACAGCAAAATAAAAAAATGAGATTTATAAAGAGGAAACTTCCATCCATTTTTGAGAGAGCCCAACATGGATGTCTGGTGATGAGGAAAACGTCCAAGACCCAAAATCGTGAAAAAATGAGAACCCACACAGCTAATTCATGAAGGTAAGGCCACTTTCCCAGGTCTCTTTGTGAGGATAAAATGTATAATGGGGTCATGGTATCTTCCTTCCCACTTGAGGGTGAATGAATCCCTGGTGGAGTGTCAGGGTGGGAAAGGACTCACAGTCCTACCACACACCACTTCCCATGCAAAACATTTTCCCAGGCCATAACTACCCCCAACTGACTCCAAAGAATTTAATTTGGTAGTTGAATGATACAAGGAAAGGTGAGTAAGACAAAAGCTGGGTGACAACTAAATGGGTTTATCAATTGACATTTGGCTTTTCCCCATTGGACCCAAAGGTTAAATAATTCGCCATCCTTATCCTTAGGAAAATCATGCCCTTTTCATTATGGTTGCATTGACATAGATGGTTGTGGGTATTTTTAATTAAAATACATGTTTACATGATGCCAAAATTAACATGTTCCAGATAGCACAATATACCATCGACAACGATTTTAATTGTCAAAACATAAAACAATTAAATCGATGGTGGGGATTTTGCCTTTAGCTCCACACCATGATTAATTTCAATATATACATCATATACATTTTAATGCAAATGGGGTCAAAATTGGGGTTTTACAGTGGGACTATATCATCCATAGTTGATTAGTGATTGGTTCGGTGAGTTGTATAAGTTCAGTGCACAGCCCATGGTTGATGATTTGGATGAGGAGCAGGAGGCTCCTGAGGCTGCAGTGGTGCAAAGGGTACAGCCTCAAGTTCCTATGGAAGAGAGGGAGTCTCTTTAGAGTACTGGAAGGAGGCTCAACCAGCATGAGTGAACCAATGCTCAAGAGTGCGTATTTGATTCTCCTAGGAGCTCAGGGTTCAGGGTGGCTTCCAGAAGATTGTCTTCAGATTCAAGTTCAGTGCAGGTTGTAGCATTGGTTCCAGGTTCAGAGGGAGCTCCTTCAATGAAAAATGTGATGGAATTGAGTACGATACATGTTGATGATGGCGGTGAATAACTCCCTTTCTAAGAGGGGCTATTAGATATTTAGCTCTAGAGGCACTCCACATGTTTTTGTCTTGTATGCAGAAGTGACCATGCACTATCTACGCTACTTTAATTTGTAATGAAGTTTTATAAAGTTTAAAATGACTCTTATGTAAATGGGAGTTTTTATAAAGAATTCCCTTGTTTTAATTTTATAAAGTGACTTTATGATAAAGTGCACTTAGTTCATAAAGTAAATGTGACTTTATTAAAATTAAATGTAACGACTTTTGGGGGTAAAGTTTCTCAACCCTTGATCTTGAAAAGGAAAGATCTAATCTTGGCCTTTGGATTTAAGGATTGGGAAGGTGAAAAGCGAGTCTCAAGTTATAAGAGAGGGCCTAGGGTAGTGTGCAAGACAAGTAGAAGGAAAGCATTTCCAAGAGTGAGCATTTGGCTGAGTTATTTAGAGAGAGAGAGAGGGAGCTGCAATTTTTCTCAAGTGGGCACGAATCCCAAGGAGGAATTGTTTTTATCAAGAGGGCACAAATCCCAAGGGGCTTGGAAGTTTTCAAGGCATTTAGTTTCTACTGATTTGTATTGTTCCGTACAGTCTATACGGTACAACATAGGCACATTTTTAAAGGAAACATTTTTGGGCACAATTTTCAAGGAGAACTGGTTTTTTTGAAGCACAGGAATCCGTACAGTCCGTACTATTCCATACATTTTGTACCGTTCTGTACAGTCTGTACATTCTGCTAATGGCACCAAAATCGAGGTGGGAACGAAATTCGAGGTGGGCACAAAAATCAAGAAATATGGTACAGTCATTTATCCTGAAATAAATGTTGCTGTAGATAATTTTTGTCTGATAAATGCTGCAGTAAAATTCTATTGAACTGGTTTTCCATGGGGTGGGGTTTTTCTAGGGTCACATTGACCAAAAATCTACTATTATATGGGTTTATTAGTCTGTTGTTTTTTATGTGTATTTCTACAGCTACAGACTTAGTTTTTTAGTGTTTCAGCTTCATAGTTGTTGGGTTTTATGCATGTGAAGTATTTTTACTTAATGGCAGTTAAAGTCTGAAATCTGGGTTTAACTAAGTGTTTGGAAAAAGTCTGATTTTTTGTCAATATTTCTACATAAAATCTAGTCAAATTTTTTTAAATAAACAAACACAATTTTACTATAATGGAGAAAGAATAGTCAACTTATTAATATAAAAAAACTTAAATGCATGTAGGCCTTGTACATAAAAATAAATAAAATCTAGTAAAAAAATTAATTTAATAGAAACCATAATGTGAGTGACCAATTTTTAACCAGAGGTTATCTATAATTTTTTGACGTTAATTCAGGTATTTATTTCTATGAATAGAAACTATATCTATTTACATTTATTTATCTTCATAAGTTAGGTTACTCTTCTCCATTACTATAAACTTATAATCATTGGTTGAATCTATTTCTACATTAACAATAGCAATTTCATTATTCCAAAATTGTAAGTTTGACAAAGACTGTCTAGTAAGTTTAGTGGCCTATTTCGGCAATGATAAAAGCTTCTTTTTTCATATATACGTTTGAAAAATAATAAAATAACAAATAAATTATAGAATAAATAATAAAAATAGATTTTTTTAAATTAAAAAAGTAACATGTAGAAGGAAATATTAAAAATTGTTTTATTTATTTTTTTTAAATTTGAAGACCTTTTTGGGAATTTACTTTAACACTATGAAGCCATTGAAACATTGAAATGTTTATAAAAATGAAGAAAAAATGGATGTATAAGTATTTTCTACAAAAGTGGTAAGTTCCTCTTTGTTTCATTTTGGTAATTGAATAATAAGAAAATTATAAGATAAATTAAAATAATACATTATTTAAATTAAAAATAATATAAACTATAAGTAAATTATAAAAGAAAATAATAAAAATAACATTTCATTTTAAATTGGAAGAACTAATAGGAATTTACTCACTATTTCCTTGAGGAAAGGCATTGAAGCACGGTCCTCACATAAAGATGGGGGCCTTTTACATAACAAAGCATGTTTTGCAAAACACATTTTCTTTTTAGAATTTAACAGTCCCTATGTGTTTATTAAACATAGGAATGGGAAACCCCAATTAGCCAAGTGGGATTCTATGTATTAAGATTCCATATGCTAAGCTAGAGATCATTAGTATTCAATTCAATTTCACAACAATAGCATACACAGGATCACTGAAAGAGACACAAACACAATATATACACAAATTTATCATGGGAAACCCTCTATGGGATGAAAAGCAAGCAAAACTTCCTCAATATAGATTATCAAAACTACAAGAACAAAACTGTTTCTTCTCCTTGCATCTCTCTCTCTCTCTCTCTCTCTCTCTCTTATGTGCAATACACAAGTGAGTGTGTGTATTCAGATGAGGAGCACACCTCTTCTATTTATAATTTATCTTCTACTTGAATTTGTCCTTAACTATGTCAGCCCCAACAAAATTACTTGTTTGACTTACCTATGAAGAATCAAAACAATATAATATTACTTTCTAGAGGGTTTTATCGACTCTACTTCCAACAGAGGTTTTACCTCATGACTCAATGATGACCAAATACAATAATAACATCCTAACGGAGGAATGAAACATCTATGATAGATTACATTAATAAAATATAATAGAATATTCTTTGAAGTTACAATATTTCAATACTCCCCCTTAATGAGAAGGGTACTCTACTTAAAAAAACAACATCAATTGTAGGATCAAGGAGAGAGAGAATCATCAACAACATCATGATGATAAATGTATAAATCATCAGAATTTTTTCTCAGCAACATCAACGTCTGTAACAGTTACTATAACATATTTAATATCTTCAGTATTGGGGCATCATCTTTGTAACGAACGTAAAATAAATATGATAATTAAATAATTAATAATAATCATAATTAATTATACTTAACATGAAAGGACATTACTTTTCACTCACAATCCCCAATCCTTATTTAATAGGTGGGTCATCAACCATTATAATATAATCTATTATCTTTCATCCTATCATTAATATATACTTGCCTTATGGCCTCTCGAATATTCCAGATATTTTGGTAATTATTGTGTGAGTGAACTAATTGTTCGCTTCAAGTGGTATCAGAGCCTCATTTGGCTGATCTGGGCCTTTTGGCCTTAATTCTCAGACCTTGTCTAATTTTTCGCTTGTAGTATTATTTTAGGGTTTCCCTAAAATATTGGACATTGTCCAAAAGAAAAAGAAAAAGGTAAAAAAAGATAAAAGAAAAAAAAGTAAAAAATCAAAAGAAAGAAAAAGGAAAGTAAAAAAAAAAAAAAGATAAAGTAAAACAAACACGTGTTTTTTTTAGAATAAAACAAAAACATGGTTTTGCTTTCCACCTTCAACCGAGGTTTTTCTTTTATTTGAATTATTATAATATATTTATAATAGTTCAATTTTTTGTTTTATTATACAAAATAATAAAATAAAGATTTTTATTATATAATAATTAATACAATAATTAATTATTATTTAAAAAAAACTATATATATAGTTTATAAAAACATTAATATAATTATTAATTAATTAATTAATAATTATTATTATAAAAAGAAATTATAATTATAATTATTTATAATAATTATTTTTGGAAAAAAAAGGTTATTTAACCTAACAAACAAGACCAATCCCTTTATCATAAAAAAAGTCGAAGTCTATCTATTGTAGAAGAAATCACAGGAAGACCATCTATCATCAAAGAAGGCAAGACCATGGAGGTTGGTCAGCAAGTACAAATAGAGAAATTAGAAGCCAAGCTAAAGCGTTATGAGAGAGACAATGAAGAGTTATGGGACATAAAAATGAAATCGGAAATGTTGATTAAATTACATAAGATGCAAAAAGAGCGCAAGGAACAAAAAATTTCTGACCAAAACAATCATATAGAAAAATTGTCGGCCCAAATTAAAAAATTAAAAGAAAAAAATGATTTCAATCAGAGACAAAAAAATCAAGATATAAAGAAAGAAATAATTGATTACAAAGTAGAAATAATACGCTTGAACAAAATTGTTAACGACAAAGATAAAGAACTGACACACATACAACATAAATTAGAAGATCAAGAATCAATGGTCGACCAGTATCGACAATAGATAAAAGTTCTTCAACAACAAAACAACGACTATAAAAAGGAACACAAGCTGGAGATCGCAAAGAGTAATAAAACAATATCCAACAATTCTGACGAAATTTTTATATTAAGAAATCATAACAAAAACCTGATTACAAAAATAAAAAAATTGAAAAATAGTAGCAAGAGGGAACACTCCGGTGAAGACCTCGAAGGAAAAATACTAGAAAAGAAAGAAGAAAACCAATATCTAAATAATTGTAATCAGGTACTGAAGAACTAAATCAAGGAGCCAGAAATTGAAAAAAAGTCGCAAGAGGAAAGAATCGAAAAGATTCAGAATCATAACAATCTACTGGAGAACCAAGAAGCACAAATCCAGGAAAATGCATCCAAAAATTGAATCGAGGAAGTGAAGAAATTCTTTGTCACAGTCCAAAAGAAAGAAGAACAAACAACACCTACACCTTACAGACATCCTAATTATAATCGTCATTTTGACCAATGACATTGTCAAAATGAATATTCACAGAAGACTTATGAGGACATATGAAAATATCGACATACTAAGCAACAATTGAGACGAATCGTCCCACAAAACAATCTCAGAGCTCCAATAAAAATAGATCTGGGATGGACCACAACAAATATAATACGACAGTTCTCTTGGGGAATTCGTAACTCATATCAGCTCATTTCCTCAAATGTCTCAAATACAAAGAAATCTCGAGACGACAGATTAAAGTAAATCAGATATTAAGGTCAATACATTTTTAGGACAAAGATTCCCTTAAGGGGAAGGCAATGTAACAAACGTAAAATAAATATGATAATTAAATAATTAATAATAATCATAATTAATTATACTTAACATGAAAGGACATGAACTTTCACTCACAATCCCGAAGCCTTATTTAATAGGCGGGTCATCAACCATTGTAATATAATCTATTATCTTTTATCCTATCATTAATATATACTTGCCTTATGGCTTATCGAATATTCCAGATATTTTGGTAATTATTGTGTGAGCGAAATAATTGTTTGCTTCAATCTTCTCCACCATAGAGTATTTATCTTTGATATTCATCTTCTTGCAGCACTCAATCAATCAATTATCTACAAAAACACTTGATATTTACATCAGTAACAACATCCTTTGCAGCAACACTTGATATTTCGATTAGCAACAACATTATCTGGAACAACACTTGATCTTTTGATCAGCAACAACATTATCTGCAGTAACATAATATGCAACACACATTATCTAATTATGGGATGATAAATCCCTTTCACTTTAGGACATAAGTCCAAGGATGATGCAATCCTATCCACATCACTTAGACAAAGTCTAAGGATCACTTTAGGAAAAATGTTCAGGGATGATACAATCCTAACCACATCATGGAGACAAAATTATGTGGATCATTGCAGGACCAATGTTGAGGGATGATACAATCCCATCTGCATCACGATGACAAAATTTTGTGGATCATTTTAGGACTAATGTCCACGGATGATACAATCCCATCCACATCACATAGACAAAGGTCTGCAAATCACTTCAGGACTAATGTCCAGGAATGATACAATTCCATCCACATCACAGAGACAAAGGTCTGTGGATCACTTTGTGACTAATGTCCATGGATTATACAATCTCATCCACATCACAGAGACAAAGTTCTGTAGATAACTTTAGGACTAATATCCAGGGATGATAAAATCCCATTCACATCACAGAAACAAAATTATGTGGATCACTTTAGGAATAATGTCCAGGGATGATACAATCACATCCACATAACATAGACAAAGTATGCATATCACTTATAGGACTAATGTATAGGGATGATACAATCCCACTACAATATCATCATCATTACTCCACTTTTCAAGGAAGGTCCCCCAATGCAACATCAACATCACTTCTCCCCCTTTCGATGAAGGTCCTTTAGAACTATACAAAGCTTGTCACAAAAGTAATGAAAATTTACCCGAGACATAGGCTTAATAAACACATGAGAAACTTTCTCATCAGTGCTCACGTACTAGAGCTTTATAGATTTCTTATGTACCATATCTTGTATGTAAAAATACTGGATTTCTACGTGCTTTGATTTATCATGAAACACAGGGTTCTCCATCATCTTTATACAACTCTAGTTGTCATATAGAATCACTGTGGTCTTCAAATCGAGGTCAAATAGACCTGACATCAAATTTCAAAACCATATGGCTTCACAACTAGCAGAACAAGATGATATATACTCTACTTCAGTTGTGTTGAGAAAAACACTAGACTGCTTCCTGCTAAACCATGAGATCATGGTGGATCCCAGACAATAACATCCACCTAAGGTTCTCTTCATGTCTGAGACACTTCCATACCAATATGCATCTGTATAATAATACAATCTGTGTTTATGATCTCCAACATAGTATAGACCAAAGTCTATCGTATTATGACACCACATTTTGGACACATACACTAGTGCAAAATAAAAGATTAGTGACCAGGAGACCAAAAATTTTGGTCACCATAATTTTTTTCAAGGGATAAATGACCAAAATTGATAAATTTAAGCGGGCTAACTAAAAAAGACCAAGATAAATGACCAATTTTGGTCACGGGGTATCTAGAAAAAAATGACCACATAACAATTGGTCATTTATTTGGTCATTTTTAGTTGTGGATCAGTTTGGCAATGAAAAAATACAATTTTGACAATGTTGTATATTTTACTAAATTCTAAGACTATAAATGGATTCATAGACACCCTAGAACTTAGTAAATTGCAGAGCCTCGTGTGTTACAACTCCACTGTTAACACCAAATTAACTATGACAATGTCCTAAGGGTAAATTAACTATGACAATGTCCTAGCGGTGAGCTATTACTTATATATTTGAAAATAACTA